>WAAD01031610.1:15045-28340 GCA_013389945.1 Fregata magnificens
TTTGTCCTGCTGTGAGTCCTAGGGCTCTCAGCCAGAAAGCTGTGATTTAGGATGATTTTGAAGTGCATTGCATTAGAGAAAAGAACTAGGAAAGCAGGCAGAAAGAAGTGAACATAAAATTTATTTGCAGTTTACATGTAGATTCAGTTAATACTTCTACAATCTCTTCCTTGCTTTGCCCATTTTTTCCATATCCTAGGGATGACTGTACATTGTCAAGAAATGTTGTTACTGTTGTTATCTGATTCTCTCTCCAAATTATCAATAAACATATTGAACATCAATGTTCTTTGTGCTGCTTTCAGCTGGGATAGAGTTAATTTTCTTCATAGTAGCTGGTATAGTGCTGTGTTTTGGATTTAGTACGAGAACAACGTTGATAACACTGATGTTTTAGTTGTTGCTAAGTAGTGCTTACACTAGTCAAGGACTTTTTCAGCTTTCCATGCTCTGCCAGGTGCACAAGAAGTTGGGAGGGGACATGGCTGGGACAGCTGGCCCCAACTGACCTAAGGGATATTCCATACCATGTGATGTCATCCTCAGCGTATAAAGCTGGGGGGAGAAGAAGGAAGAGGGGGACGTTCAGAGGGATGGTGTTTGTCTTCCCAAGTAACCGTTAGGCATGATGGAGCCCTGCTTTCCTGGGGATGGCTGAACACCTGCCTGCCCATGGGAAGCAGTGAATGAATTCCTTGTTTTGCTTTGCTTGCGCACACGGCTTTAGCGTTACCTATTAAACTGTCTTTATCTCAACCCATGAGTTTTCTCACTTTTACTCTTCTGATTCTCTCCCCCATCCCACCGGTGGAGAGTGAGCAAGCAGCTGTGTGGTGCTTGCTTGCTGACTGGGGCTAAACCATGACATTCTCATACCTATCTCAAGGGAACCCACATTGTGTATTGTTGCTTTTGCTTTCGCTTTGGTGAGAGATGTAAGCAGCCTACTCAGTTTAGATCCCTTTTTACCCATCCAACCATCAGGCACTCTCAGTGCTTCTGCCTGCCAGGCTACAATTGTTACTAGTAGCTCCTCAACCATTTCTCAATGTCTGGCAGTGACTGCGAGGCTTTGGAATGCTGTGTAGACTGGGGGTCTGAAATTTCATCTGGGATATATATGAGAATTCTGCTCTACAGTCAATTTGCACAGAATAAAGTTCTCTCTTCACCAAAGTGGTGTTTGAACACAGTTGTGGAATTTGTCCAAGTGGTCTTTCTTCCCCCCCCCATCCCTCAAAGTTGAAATTCATTTTTTAATTTCTTTGGCCTTGAATTTGATAAAGGTCAGGACACTGGGAAAAGGGGAAGTCTCTCCAACACATACCAGGCTGGGAACTGGTATATTGTAAAAATAACAGCAACCAGCTATGATTATGTCTGTATAAACCTGAAAGTCCTCAAAAGTTCTGAGAGGTTTGAGGGCTGTGGTTTTTTTTCAAGTCTTGTTTATTAGTTTCCAAGCAAGGAGGTATGCTTCCACAGAAATATGTCTCTACCAAAGATCAAATTGTTGAAGAAATATTGTACTGGCATCTTATGTTTGAAATATGAAAAAATCATCTCTGTACATAAAGAGAGCCAGCAACAATGGCTGGAACTGATCCAATGTTTCCAAAGAAATAAAGTTTCTTCCTGGGTCTAAAGAAACCTTTGTCATATTTTAGTTCTGAAAATTGTCATGTTAAGACTTTTGGTTCCACTGACATTCTTCTGCTTCATCGGTTTGACCTTAACCTCTAGACAGATCTGGTCAAAAAAGTTTTATCTCCTGACAGCCGTCTTCTCTCTCTCTCCCTCTACAGCACTTCCAGGATTCAAATAAGCCATAAGAGGACTTTGTGAAGACATATTGTGATTTATCTAACACTTACCTAGGTAGCTGCATGACCTTAACACACTAATGCATCTCACTCTTGCAGCCTCTGAGGGTAATAGCGAAGTGTTAACTCCACATGAGAGAGGAACTGAGAAACTAGGCACAGGGCAGGAGATGGAAAGAACCCAGCCTTATTCCCACACCTCCAGTTAAGCTAACAGTCAAGTAAAATAAAGTAACATACAATAAAAATAAAATATTTTAAAAAACAGTTAAGCCAATGGAAAAAAACCAGACAGTTCAGTTCAATTTTTAAAGTCATCTTCAGGGAGCAAAATTAATGGGTGCAAAGACACTCACTGCTCTTTACAGCTGTGTGATAAGATCCCTTTCTTGGGTAACAGGCTAAAACAAACCCTCTGAACACAAACAATTGTAAACTCAATGGGAAACATTCATGGAAGGGAAAGTTAGGTCCTCAATGCAAGGTAGTCACGGAATAAATGCATGCAGACAATGCTACCTTGCAGAAAAACTGAATTTAAATATTTACGTATTCTGATAAAGAACTCTTTCAAGTACTAAGCTCTGTGCCAAAGGTCAAAGTTCCTACCCGAGGCAAGAGCAAGTTCTCACAACACCCAACAATTTACATAGTCTGATATAATTTGGTTATTTAGTTATTTATCATCTATGATCTAGCATTTAATCAACTTCCATATTAAAAAGCTAGCTCAAAGGCTAAAAACCAATTCTGCCCTCAAAAGACAGCATGTAGAGAAAACACAGTCTCCGGGGGAGCGCTGGCAGTGAAACCAGCTTCACAGATCCAGACACTACAGTAGGTCTGACGCTTCTGGAAGATGATTTTTCTGCATCCGGTAATCTGACACAGATTAGCACTGATACATAGCCTGTTGCCCTGGGACTGAGCCAGCAGAAAAGGACAAGAGCCAAAGCCTTGGTTCTTCCTTGCCTGTAACGGGAAATCTGATCAGCATAGTGGGCATTATGAGAGTGGAGTCCCTGCTATTCATGCTGGCTTTTAGCAAAGCTATCCAGGAAATATCTTGTGCTATACTCACACTTTGCGGATTTGTATAAATACAGATTACAGTCCGGTTCTTATTGGCACTTATTTCACTCACTGTTATTACTAATTAAGTAAATTGTTGGACATTTTCTTCCTCATTTTACCAAACATCACGAAAAATGTTCCTTTTTATTCCAATTGTAGCTAGACACGGGCTGTATCTCTTGATCTGGGAACATTCAAAGGCTATCTATCTGGCAATGTGCTTTCAATTACCTTTTGTTCATAGCTTTAGTTCAGATAGACAAAAACACTCCAGTATACTGTTTGGTGGGGAAGTAATAATGGATTCCCAAATGAAAACAGTGATTCAGAGACTTCAAATCTTAACGCCTTTGTGAGGGACTGAAAGAATTAATGCCTCAAACATTGTTGTAAAGTGGAATGTAGCAAACTGCAGGCGGGAGATTGACGGACACAGGGCGTGGGGGAGATGTCGGAGGATGCGCAGTAGCAGGTTCTGCTGTGCCTCACATAGCAACTTGCAGAGGTCATACAAAGTTTATTTGAGGAAGGGGCTTATGACTGTCCAAAAGACTCCTCACGACCACCCCTCACAATGGCGCCTGCGCAGAAGATCATGAAACTTCTGGAACCAAAACCATATAAGCTCACAGGAGGCATAACTGAAGGTGGGGCTTAAACTATAAAAGACACTACGACAAAGAGACTGTTGTGCGTGCCCACCACCTGACGTTCGCACGTCTGTCATCGTCGGCGCTGGATCCAAGGGTGGTGATATCTCCCTCTCTCTCTCTTTCTCCCACTCCCCTTTTCTTTTCCTCTTCTTCTTCTTTTACAAATATTCTTAATAAGAACCCCCACCGTCAACGCTTTTCCATGTTTTCAAGTTCAAGTTGCCTTTCCAAGTTCAAGTTAGTTCTGTGTTGAAATAAAATGTTTAATTGATGGTTTGGTGTCATTTCACCTTAATTTAGCCCGAGGGGATCATTAGAACCTTGGTCGCTCTCCTCCCTCCTTTCAGGTTGGAACGCGACAGCCTTATACATCTATACACTATAAAATATATTGCTTCTGGAAATGTACTATTTGGAGCTATCTCCTTCCTACCAATTAGTTTTAAACAATACAATAATCCTGCAAATAACTGTAAGGTTCTGTTACTACACAGAAACACACTTGTTAAGACTACATGAACTAAAATTACCAAAATGTTGCCCAAGTCTAACCTCTAGCTTTCCATAACCACCACTATGAAGGCTGTACCAGGCCTGTGAGGTGATAGAATTAAAACAGACTTCCCTAGAAAATAAATTGCTTAGGGAGCATATTATCATCAGCCCTTTACATGAAAAATAAACCTCCACTGCCACATCACCTAGCACCATCTTAATCATTCTACATCATTCTTAAACATGTACAAATGCAGAGGTGAACCTATCTATTCCAACACATACTACATTTCACTCTCAGGATATTTCCAATTCAGCACACAAAATACTAGCTAGGCTAAGAAAATTTTTGAAAAAAAGATTCATGGGAGAATGACATATTTCTTCAGAGTGAAAACAGACCCAGTGGCCTATTTGGAAACTTTGGTCAAGCAAAACCTCCAGTGGCTTTCAGTGGTGTTTTGCTGCATAGAGACAAAATAGTCTGATCCTAATGCATGCTGAGCACATCTGCTAAGGTGCTGAGTGCAGCCAATTACAGTCAGCTCACCTGCCAAAGTCGCTCTCAGTTCTGATATAGAAAAGGTTGGCTCAGGTCATGTGCATGTCTACTTCCAGCCCAGCTGGGGAGTACTTGAACTCATTACTATAACACAGATACAAGAAGTTGTTTCAGCGTAGCAGCTTTAACTACATAACACACAGCTCCATGTGCCAGTTGTATTTGCCCAGAAGATTAGCATTAATTCTTCACACCTTCATTTTGTACACTGTTATCACATCTTATTTGTAGGATTTAGTCCCTGGATTTATATGTTATCATGCTGTAAGCTTTGAAACAACAATGATCTCATTACAACCTAAATTATATCATCAAATTCTCCTCATTACTCTTGTTGCCCTTGCTGAGAGCTGTGATACATATTGCAACTGCACTACTTACTTGGGGTTGGGTTTGTTGGTTGGTTTGGTTTTTTTTTCTTCCTTCCCAAAGTCACTGTTACTTTGGAAAAGCACAACATAAAATGCAAACAGGTTTCAATACAGTTTTAACAGTGCATGGCATACAACCTGTTCCAGCTAAGCTGCTTAGATATGTGTGTTTGTATAATGTCTCTTCAGGCAGTGCTAGGACTCTGACAGATGGTAAGTCTGACACACATGGCTCTGCATAAAAACTCAGCTTTGCCAAGAGGAGGGAAGGAAGAAGTGAGGGGGAAGTGAACTGAAATGCAACTTGTCAGCTCTGGAAGGCAACTGATATCTTTTCCCACCTCAAATTAATTGCTTCATTAGTAATCTCTGATTAGGAATCTCTGATGAAATGATTTAGACCTCATATCCTAGGGTATCCATTCATATTTATATGGTTTGATGCATATTATTAAAGCTACCTGCTTTTAATACCTACGCTTTTAATTAATTTTTTTATTATTATTATATAGCAATATAATAAAGTATTGATATACTAATTAGAATAATATAGTTATATATATTATTATATATTATTACTTAATTAATTAATTTAATTACTTAAGCTTTTAATAGCAGTGTTTTCTTTTAATACAAGCCATGAAAACCAGTTGTATAAGGAACAAAAAATACTTTTTACAAATTGTACAGAAATGTTATAGCCTAATTTTAATAATAAAACAGGACTCATTTCTCTGTGTCCTCAGAGACCACAGCAATGCTCAATGTACACATGTCAACCTGTAAGCAATGTTGGAAGACAACCGTCCCTGCAAGTAATTTCTTCCTCACTGTGCCATCAGACAGACTACGTATTCCGTAGCTGCAAATGTTCCCAGATGTCTGATGTTAATCTACCATGGACCTCAGAGAGACTTTAACGAAATCAGTACCTACCCCCTCAGTAGATGAACACCTTCAAAGCACTGCCATCATTTAATGTATGTAAGTTGCTTGGTATCACAGATAACAGTAAATTTAACTTCCTCAAGAAGGAAAATTAGTCCTTTTTTTGTTTAATGGCACTTGTCACACAGCAGAGAGCAGGGATTAGTGCAAGTAGCAGCCATGGTACAATTCTAAGGGTTTAAAGAACATTTTTTTACATTCAAATGCTTTACAAATCTGATCTAATAAAGTCCCCTGCATGAAAGAAAGGAAGCAGCATAACAGATACATAGAAAAACTCAAGAAATGTAAGGCAAACAGATTAAATGATATTGCAGACACTAGATTAAGACTGTGAGTCAATACTACTGATTTCCAGTCCTGTGGTCTACTACTATTTTTCAGTTGGTGGTTTGCAGAATCTGGGGGGTGGTCTATGAAAAAGTTCTGACTAATCCATGAAAGAAGACAAGGAAAAGCAGGTTAATTTATATTATTCAGCAATGTGGGCAGGTGATGGCTCTAGAAGAGGCCTCACCTTCCTTAAAAAAGGTAGAACACCACAGACTAAAACCACAAAGTTTGCTCTCATGTTTTGAAACCTAGCAGTAGCCGTTTTCTATAACAAAAACCTGCAAGAAACATATGCTTATGTACACAATTAATTATCCTATATCTTTAAAAAAAGTTATGTGCTCAAACCTAGCAACCTGCATGTTCTGATCACTGCTTGCATGACAATACAGTGTTTGTGATGACATTCTAAATACACCATCATAGTAGTGCAAAAACCTTGCCATAGAATTTATGGTAAGTAATTACCATTTATTAGTCAAATCTCAGATCAGTTACACGAGCTGGAGACTAACTTATTCTCATTGTCTGGGTTCATATTTTCCTACTCACTTTTTCAAAGGTGAGGATCATAAAACACATCAAATTTACTTTGTAATATTCTGGCTCATATAATTAACTCTCTGCTAGATTAATATACGGTAATCACTGGTACAAACAACAAGAAAAGTGTAATTGAACTGTAATTGCCAAGTGTTACATTGTAATTATGGTCACCGAGTGATGAGGTACAATTATTAAATTAAAATATTAGATGCTTGTGTGTAGATGATATTACTACTTTCTGGAGAAGATGTTACTATATCTCTGTCACTAAACTTCATTTTTCCAGAAACACCCTTATTCCAGAGAAAGAGTCTTCAGTCTTTTTTCCATCTTGGTTTCATTGTTGCCCATAACAGCCAAACAGCAGTAAGAATTATTACAACTGACCTGTAGATTTTTTTAAGGCCATATTGCAATTCATACATGATAAAAGATGGGAAGAATAATATTTGCAGTGTTACTGGAAGAGGAGGTGGTCTGGAGTGAGGATTTATAGGGAACAGAAGAACGACTGCCTGTTACAGGAACAAGCATCCAAGATTTCAGAAGGAAGCCAGTGATGGCTCAATTATACATTCAACCAGTCAAAAACAGCCAATGCAGGAGGGGGCAAAAGAGCCTGCAACCTAGGGGTGAATCAGTACAAGTTTTCAGGAAGTCTGCTTTCCCTTTACATGGTGATAGCCATGGCACTAACATGATACAGGCTCTGTCTAGTTCTGCTTTCTGTTGTGATGCTCTGGTTGGACAAATGAAACAAATAACAGCATGCAACTACCTGAATTCCTCCTCTTGGTGAGCTGCTCGCAACCTATAGAATGCAGAATGTAAATTAATATGCAGTAATTCTGTCAGATACTACATGTCAAATCTCATATAGGGTAGCTACCATCATTCACGATTCAGCCAAAACCAGTCACGACTAGCATAATCTGTAATCTCTGTAAGGTAAATCTTCACAACAAATCTAGTTTAATATAAAACCCCCTTCTGTCCTATAGCAGGTCACAAGTTTGCATTCTCTTTTTATGCCAGATAATTAACTTCTTTGTGAGACATCTAATTCTTATAAAAATAGGTACAGCTACATGATTAATCAGGGCACATTAAATACAAATAATCTCTTTATAAAGGAGTACTCTCTAAGCCAGATATAATGAGTTACTAGTTACAACTACATAAAATTAACATAGCCTGAAACAATATGCATGATCAGTTATACAGTATGACAATGTGCATTTAAATTCTTTTGACCTATTTTATGTGGGTGGGTTTCTTGTTTGTGCACATGTGGCTCCAATTTAGTTTCTTTTCCAAAGCACAGTTACTTTTCATTTTTCTTCATGCTTTTCTATTTATTTAGCTAATAGAACACAGGTCTGTTTTGTAAGAATCAGTCCTGGAGTCTTGTCCAGAGCACGCTTGGTGTCATTGAGACTAACTAGGAGGCATTAAATAAAACTTTTCAGACCACGCCTTTCTGCCCGGACTACTGCATTTTGGAAAACTCCTGATCTACTCTATCATTATAGATGGAACATAGCTATAACAATGATTCTTTAAGAGCAATGAAATAATGGAAAATTTACTGTTCACTGAGCATATTACTTCTCTTTGTCAATGTTGAACCTTCCACCCTTTTATCTGGCTTATCTATTTCAACTATCAGTTAGGGAGGTAGGATGATTTCATCACTAATATTTTTGTATCACAACCATGCATGAGGAGCTAAAGACTTCTCTGGATCCCAGCTACTAACACAGCAAATATAAGTAGTAAGAACAACACTGTTCACCTGGCTAAAAAGCTTCTATTGCTAAATAGCTGACTGTGGAGTTGGCTTCTATACATCTCCTGTATCCTACTGTGTTGATTCTGGTTTTGTATATAAGAATACATTCCACATATAGTATGTGCCACGTAAGGAAATACACTAAGCTGGAGCCCAAGATTAACAGGGTTTTTTTTTTACTTTTATGTATTTCCCATGCCAAAAAGCTCAGGATCTTTTTCCAAAACCAACGTAACAAATACAGAATTCAAAAAGCATCGTGTTGGTCACCTTCATCCCAGGGCAGGACTGCTTTTACAAATGTTATGGATTCTAATTTTAAATACACAAGTTATTTTTATGCCACTGCTTCCCATGGGTTAGTTCCTCAGCCCAGAATAGTGATTTGTTACTTAGACTGAACAGCCTTTTTAACTTCAATTATTTTAACTAGCAAGACATCTTCTCTTATACTTAAATAACTATCTATTTTGCTTGGGATTTAAGCTAATATAGGTGTGGGCATTCAATTAACCAATGGGTATTTAATTCATCTAATCCTCCTTGGAAACCAGTCTTCCAGTTCTCCCTAATCTAAGTATAATTAGCCACTGATTGCAATTAGATCAAATTAATACATCTTTAAGAAATGTACATCATGAATTATGTTCTAGGAAAAAATGTGATAATATTACTTTAATTGGGTGGATATCTTGATTTTATGTGTGTGGTTGTGTTTTAATTTCTTTTTTAAGCAAAGACAGACCTTATGTAAGTCATCACTTTGAGTTCTGGAGTCTGACAGCTTCTAACATTTGGTATGAGAAGTGCATAGAGATCAATATCAGATGTAAAAATATTCTTGCAAAAATGCTTTATGAATTCACTTCGGAAGTGAATCTACAAATTCACATCTGTTGTTAATTACACTGCTGTTATCTGCATGCCAGCAATTTTTTCTAGACACTGGACAGAGACTGACACCCAGCCTAACACAAAATCCCTTCAAGTCACACTTCAAAAAATGACCTAGGAGTGAAAAGTTTTCTAATTTTCTCTGAGACATCAAGTTTACACTGCTGCATTTTTTTTCATGAATACTGGAGCTCTATTTTGCTCTACACATTCATTAAAATGTTAAAATAATGTATTTTCAATATGCATTTTTCAAAACTATATTAGATGGAATAAACTCCAAGACTGTCTTTTGCTGTTGGTTTGCGCTTTTTTTTTTCCCTAAGATCTTTAATTGACAAAGAATATTTTACATTCTCATAAGCCTACAGATATAACTTAAGTAATATTTGGACATTATATCCCACAAGCTGATAAAAGCTCTACTGTTCTCTGGCATCCTAGCTTATTAAACTTTTATTGCTTCCTACACCACATACACAAAAATTCTGAAAGCCACAGAGAAAAGACACCTTCTAACATTATTATCTTCACTCTTACTGACCAGGAAAGCTCACACTTGCCCCTTTAAACAGTGTATTTCTTTCCATTTGATTTTCAAATCCTAGCAATAAAATGCTTATCATGATAAATAAACAACAGAAAGAAGGAATGTTAGTTATGAAAGCCATAAGTAAAGAGGTTATCACATGATTAAGAGCAACAGAAGAACTTCCAACACCTGTATTCGTCATTTCAATACTGTGATGTTAGTCAATTTAGTACTATGGCAAGATAGTTTTAGAGACAAGTAATTAAAACCACAGTCTACATTCAAGCTGAGGAAAAAATACAAAATGGGAAGGAAGCAGATTCACTTGTGGTAGCAGCTCATGTAAGCAGTATACTAATTCTCCACATTTTTGAAAAAGCTATTCCCCTAAAGAGCACCTATATAATTTTTCCTGTTAATTACTATCCTAGTAGTTTTAATATCATCTGCTTATAAGCAATAATATAATACCACCTTCTTCTACATAATTTTCTAGGTAAGAGTAGGCACTTTGAAGATATACTTCCAAAGAAAAAAAATGTTCAACTTTTCTTACTAAAACCTGAATCTAAGATACACAGACACAAAGAGTCAGAGGTAACTTCTTGGCCTAGGCAAGCTCCTTGGGTAATATGCACATACCTTCTTAGGTTACTGCAGGGCCTTCTTTCCTCTCTGATCCTTTTTATTTTATTACTAAGAGTAAAGAATAATTTTGATCAAGAAAGTGCATTACCACCCGTGTTTTGCACAGTCATGAAATTACAACCTTGCCTCACACAATTTTCCAGATATCATCTTGAGTAACAAATGCCATTTGGCAATAGCTACAGATGCTCAGACTATACAATAGAAGGTTGTGCACGTATGGAAACCAAGGCCACTGCAAATACCAAAGCTTCTCTCTCTACAAGCCTTTGCACGCAATCCCCAAATTCATTGCTTAGGGAAGTAGAGCAAACCACATCTTAACTTCAACACAAAAGCCTTTTCAGATCCTTAAACTGAACATCCACCTTTACATACGTATATTTATCTATGTATACAGTGGCTGTCACATGTTGCAGAGCTCTGTCCTGTGACAGCTAAAACCCAAGCAGAAGAATTTCTTCTGTTTTGTACCTAAAAATAATAAAATGCTATATTAAACTACAACCCCTTTCAAGTAATATGGAATCATGAAAATCCCTTAAAGAACCAGATCTGTATAATTCACATCTGGGAGGACCCTTTGCTTCTCCTTTCTGTTCTGTCTTACCTTCTGAGGTCAAAGATCAGTTGACTGTCTCATTGTCATCTCAGCTCCACAGAAGCCTTCGTTATGATCTGATTCTTATCAGCAGATATTCTTCCATTTCTCTGTTACCTGATTCCACACCAATATCCATCTCTATTTTAATGACCTGTGTGGTGCGTTTCTCCTTTATTCTTTTTTATCAGAAGATTATGAGATTGCTCTCTTCTTCACCAGGAGCCAGGCTTTGGAAAAGTAGTGTGATAAGAAGGAAGTCTCCATCATTCATCATTTTCTCTTCCTTCTTTTTCCTCCTATTCCTCCTCTGTGGAAGACATGCCACTTCAGGTATCAACATCATAGATACCACTGCAACAAGGAGATATTGTGAACATGTAAATGAGTGCAATCAATAAGTTCCTTAATGCACAAAAATCTTGAGTTACCTCTTATGGAGAGCTCATCAGTGATGGTAAATTCATTAACCTAACTAAGTATACAAAGTTCCACCCACACACATAACGATGTTTCTTCCATTTCTATAAATTTCCCAAAATTAACACTCCACTGTACTTTTAAATCATATTTATAACACTGTGATAGTAAGGGGAATCCATATAAACAAAAATATCCAAATCTGTCTTTATGGAGGATGGCATTAATTTGGGGGAGCGGTTTAAACATTTCCGTGTAAAGATCTAGCAGATAAAGTCAAGATGACTTACCTCTTTCCACCACAAGTCCAAAAAACACCTGAAGTAGACTCAAAAACGCTGGATTTTATTCTTTAACGTATGATTGAACAAGGTAATTCTAGCTGAAATGCAAATATGCAGCAACATACACAACAGAATTTATGACATGATGTCTCTAGAATTTTTTAACCTGGAAAAATTTACAGTATAAGTGAAAGTTGCCAATGCAGGATCATTTCCAGTCCAAAGTCTGTAAAGGATGCTCTAAGTCTTTCAAAAGACACAAGGCAGTCCTCTGCAGCTTAATGACGGGTAAGTGAGTATCTCACCTAGAAATAATTGAGAAATTCACAACCACTCACACAAAATTTCTATTTTCTGTAACATTTATCTCTCTAATGAGACATGTTGCATTCCTTATATTATAGTGGAATCTCAGAATCAACACTGAAGCCTTGAAAATATCTTGGCTTATCTGTCAGTAAACTGACCACCACCACTAACAACGACACTTGATCTAAGATGAATCCCAAATTAACTAATTTAATTCTGGATGTAAAGATCAGGGGCTCATAACATAATTGTCTTTGGGCAGCCAATAAGCAGGTTAATGACTTCGATGCATAGATAGCAGTTTCATAAGTAGCGCAAGATCAGAAACATAAAGAGCCTTTTCATTATTTTGTTCTCTGCCTATGATTTAAGGAAGAATGTCCTGCAATGTAGAGAGACACAAATCTCTAGAGAATGACCTCTGTCATCCTAAAATAAGTCGCTGTATTGGTGAGATGAAGCTGAAGGTGCCCAGACCATATGCAGACTATAATGACACCCTACACGTACAGTTTTAAAGACAGCTAAAAGAAAGGCGATGTAAATTTCAGCCACCTATGTACAAACAATAAAGAACAAAAAACCCTATTGAATATAATTATCAAATGACAGCCAGCTCACTGAATTCATGCTCGTCACTGTTCTCCTTGAAAAAACATTTACAGTCAAAAAGAGACAGGAGCTCATGATCACAATTACTTCATGAAATTTATACACAATCAAAATAAGCAACAGCTAGTAGTTGTTCAGACACAATATAAAAAGACATTAGCAAACATATTAAAAATACATGAACAAGAATGTGCAATGCTGAACAATGATAAAGTTGAAACTTTATAGTGCTTTGCAGAAATTTTCCCAGGAAATTCATTCTCAGGCGTAGCCTTGGTAACTTTGGTATGTGAACTGTGCACTTGAAATAGGAGATGGCAATAACGAACTGAGGCTTCAAATCACTGGCATCCAAAATTCCAGAAAATCTCAGTAAATGATTTGCGAAACATTACATA
>WAAD01031612.1:4735-29897 GCA_013389945.1 Fregata magnificens
TGAAAAAAGGAATGAAGCAGAAGGGAGAACTGACATGGGACAAAGGTTGGATTTTACATTAACCTTCAGATTGCAGTGATACCAACCCAAATTGAATGCAAACTGCTGCCACTAATGTGCTACTTGCTAACTGTTTTGTGCTCTTTGTATCAATGGCCACAAAGCACCAGAGCACCTTTGGTAGCATACAGGTTACACATCAAACAGAACTAGGAAACATTTCTCTATGGATTGACAAAAAAAAGTCTGAGATCTACTCAGTTTGGAGCAATATTAATTCCTAAAACTGGACTTTGTTTATTTTCTTAAAAAATATCCTCTTTCACAGAAACCTCTGTTTTGCATCAACATTCGGGTGCAAAGTTCCCAGATGGATCTGTTGACCAGTATGTTTCACATGACGGCACCTGTCTGACTGGAAGTAAGAGTCTGATACATATTCTATAATGAGTATTATCTCGTTGTTTCAGGGAGCATGCAAAAAAGCACATTAGAAAGTGTTTTGTATTTTATTGAATTTTCTCTTCCTTGTCCAATTCACATCTCAGCTTCCCTGATTTCCCCCCTCCTCCCCCTTCCCCTGAAGGGTAAACATGGGTTATGCTCCTATAATGAATGAAGTAAAATGCAGTTTGTGGGAATGATCTTCAAACTGACATGAAGATGATTTTTTAGTGATTATTTTACCTACTGGCTTTCTGGGAAGCTTTTCATAGTTCCTTTTTTGAATACATGCTATTTGCTCCCAGCTGGAAACACTGTCAACTTCACATCTCCCTCGGTCTTTAGAGTCCTGGGAAATGAAGCTGAAACTGAGTGTTGTTAGTTACCATGCTATGATTTGGAAGGTTGGTGAATGTGAGGCAAATTATATGATACTGGTACACAAGTCACTTTTCTCATATACAGTAAATTGCAACACAAAGAGTGCATAAAAAGCAATTAAGTGATTTGTGAACCAGGCTCTTGACATATTCAAAAATGACTAAGGTGAATTACTTCTTGGACTGTAAGATAATTATAGCACCAGTCTTCTACTCATCAACAATGTAGTCTCCTCATGCAGGCACAATTGCAATGGAGTGTTGTATTTTTATATGTGGCCCACACTCTAATTAGCACACTCTAATTTCAAGCTTAAAAGAAAACCACACGAAACATATGGCTTATAGCATTTTATTGTTAACAACTAAGCTGTGTGTCTCACTGTGAGACAAAAAGCCAATCTTTCTTTTCTTTGATTCAGCCTTGCTCCCTGCTTTTTTATTTCTATCAGATAATTAAATAATCCAAACAAGATGAAAAGAGTTACTTAATTTCTTTAGGAATTAGAAGTAATTTAGGTTTGAGAAACTACTTTTTGGAGTGTTTGAATGTTTTGTTTATAACAGCTTAGTTCAGCTTGTTTGTTCACTTATTTCTTTTCATCTGCAAGATTTAAAACCAATCAATGATGTCCTGAATTCTGGCTATATTCAATGAGAGAAAATGCTTGTTTTATTTTGCAGTTAAATACTCCATACTTTCCAGATTTCTTCCTTTTTTTCCCCCCTTTTTTTTTTTCTTTAAGCAGCATGCTAATAGCATTAGACTCCCAAGCTGAGGATGTTGCTAATAGCAGAGTCACAGAGCATGCTAATTACTTGCAGAGAGGTCACAAATGTTGGTGAGAGACAGATTCTGATAAGGTGGGACAATTGCAATATTCATAACTTCCTTTTCTTGCTCCCCTCTAACTTTTTTCCTCTGAAATGCTCACAAGCCTGCGTCCGTATCTCCAATAAAGGATAAGATATCTTCATTTTAACAGAGCTTTCTTGGTGGATTTTTGTGGTGTAAAGCAGATGGCAGTGCTCCTACTGTCTCTTCAGAAGTGAATACATTAAGGGTAGTGCCCCATTGGCTCTTTGAGACAGGCCTGAAATCATTAAAGGCTGGCCCTCTTCTTTCCATCAAAAAGTACAAGCAGGGCCTATAGAGACCACTGTCTATGGAAAATGATAACAGTAATTAGCCTTTATGATAGATAAATCTTCATCCTCTGATGATCAAAGACAGCTAAAATTACCAAATTATATGTGGCATCTTTGCAATATGAATAAAATGAAGCAGCTTTATAGTCTCTATGATCTTGTCGGATAGTGTGTTAACCCTGTTTTAAGTGCTTTTAACGTTAGTTTAGTTGGTTGTTTCAAACACAGGAGCTTATTTTTGTTAGTAGTATTTCTCTATTTAATCAATTATTTATTCTTGATGCAATAAAATTATTTGATAAAAGACAAGAAAGAAAGGATCAGCATAAGGGGAATAGGAAATTTTTCCTGGGTTTTTTTTTTTTGCCTCCTTTTCTCTTTCCTTCCTTTTCTTTTGATGTGTGTGCTTTTGTATCATTCTTTCCATCTTTTCTACCCTTGCGTACTTGTTACTGTCTTATTAGAAGGAACATTTTGTGGATTTCAAGCAGGAGGTGGGAGTCCCTGACCTCCCTCAAGATCGATCCTATCTGAAAAACAGGAGCAGGTGACCTGGCATCACTGGTGAGATAGCTGTAATTCGTGTCACAGAAGATAGAACCTTGTTCCTGTGCTAATAGCAAAATCTCCTCTTCAATGAGGCAAAGAATTGAGGGTCTGAGGGTCTAAGGGTCTAGAAGTGTGTTGCCATTTAGAAATCTTCCCCCAGCCTCCAACGAGTGAGGGCCCTTTTCCCCGTGGCCTGCCTAGATAATGTTTTAATTTTTTTTTCCAAATTAAAACATGCATCTTTAAGTAGAGAGGAATTCATTTTTTGATCTCAGCAATGGTGACATGTTCCTGGGCACTCTTAAGATATTTTTTTTTTCCCATCCCAAAGTTGGTGCCTTACAGGGGGTGGGTAATGTATGCTTTCTTTTGAGAGCACATGTGCATGTGCACTGCAGTCTGTTGGGAACATAAGGGATGAGTGACTTTAAACGTGGTTATGCTGAGCATTGTGATATCTAACGTCAGGCAGCTCATTTCTAGACTTCCCAAATCCTGTTGTACACATATTGCATGCATCCTGGCAGGAATCTCGGAACAGGATCCAGCATAGCCAGGGTGCTACATATGGAGCCAAAGGCAACCTACTCAGCAGGAAAGCCTTTACAGATAGGGTTTTGGGAAACCATGACAGGAGTAATTTAAAATTACTTCTTTCACTTAGCACTGAACTGCCAGTGTCCACACGGTCAGTTCACAGGTCTCAACTGCAAAGCAGCAACTAAGAACTGAAAGGTGAGATGGTAAAGAACAGCTAAAGGAGTCACTCATTAAGCTACCACAGCTATTTCCCAAGCAAACATCTGATTGTGTTCCAGGTCCGTTCATGGTCCACTTTCATGCACACAGTAATTGAAGAGAGCTGAGATCTCCCCTCTGGAAAGGATCAAGCAGGAGGGAAGGTGGGCAGTGTTGAAGAAGGGGGGGGAGCCTGCAGGCAAATGTGCGTGCAGCGTGCAGGCGTGAGCCCAGCAATGGGACCCCAAAAGGGCAGCAGCTCCCGTGGCTGCACTGGGATAGGAACGCTGGCCAGTTTGTAAGAGATACACAGTGAGTAGTTGGATCCTGATTAGTTTCAGCATTAAAAAATTGCATATGGGGACCAACTTTTAACTTAAGAAATAAAGCCATGGTAGCCCTTACTAACTTCTAATTGAGACATGTGTGAGACATGAGATTACAGTTTTGGATTTAAGCACCTAAATGCCATTTAAATCTGGCACTAGGCATTTATTTCCTGTTTTGAATTGGAATCTAAGTTTGTATTTAAATTGTTTTAGAAACTTTCTAAATAAAGCAATAAAATAAGTGTAAGAAAAAAAAAGTTAACAGTCTTTGAGAGTTGTCATCCAGTCCAGATAATGACCTGAAAAACTTCAGGGACAAAGATACCACTTCTCTTTCTGCTTTCAGATAATAATAGCTATGCATTATTGTTATAATAAAAAATATGAAAATACAGTATGTTCCATAAGGGAATAACTCTTGTTGCCAAGGTGACTGAGTAGAATACATCCCCAATATGTAAGTAACTTTCAAAAAGAGAATTATGAGACAGTTGGAGAAAAGAGGTCGAAGAATGGTGTAGTGCTAGGAGGTATATAACAATATATTTCAATTTTATTACCCAACTAAGAGAGTTCTTGTTTCAGTCAAATATAGACTAATTTGAAGCTCAGAATTACTATTATTTTTTTGTCATCATAGTCTAGGTTTTTTTGGAGCATGCTCAATTGTATCTACTAGAATCAAAGGTTTTGTTACCTGTTTGAGATATGTTTGTGAAGAAATGATTTGAATAAAAGGGATATTTTTGTAGCATGATTTCATATTAAAAATATGTAAAAGATGGCTTTGTATAAGTGTACAACAATATTTTTGCAATATCATTTGAGTGTTGTCTTAGTCTATACCAGCCTGTTTTGAGTTAATAGTCCTAAGTATATTTCTGTATCTTGGCTGCATATGGCACTTAGGCTGCTAAACAAAGGCCGCATCAAAGTCAGCTCAAGGGCAGCATCCTCAGAGAGGTGAAGGACTGAATTAGCATGAGCTTATGAATTGGTACCACTAGCAGCATTCCATACCTTTCTGACAAAGAACTACAAGTTTGCTGCTGAGGAAGGACTTGTGCTCCTGCTTTCAAGTGGTAGCTTCCCAATGTGGGTATATAGCGCTGCAATTGTTGAACTGTCTAGGCTTCGTGTTTTCCTCATCATTGGGATAATAATGACAAAACGCATAAAAAATGAATGCAACAGAACTACATTTGCCCAAATGAGTCTGAAGGCTTTAATGCAACTGACTCCTTAATTCCTGATTGTTCCTACGGAAAAAAAATTGAAACTTATAGCTTTGCTTGCATTCTGAGACATGTTCTACAATAGTGGATAACAGGTGTCCACATTTTAATGTGGATGGGATATACCTATTGTTCTCTGTAATGTCTAAACCAGGAAATGTGAGCATCCTGAGATATTTGATTGTGGAGAACTGATGATCCAGTTAAATGAATTATTAATGAGTTGAAAAATTTAGAATGCTCATTGTAAACGTAACCTAAGAGTTAACTGGACTGCATGTTAGAACTGTTTCTTTGTGGTTGTGATAGTAAATGGTTTAAAAGAAACAGTCGTATAGAAAATGCTATACATTTTTCATCAACGACCCAGTGACACATACAACATCATTTTACTAGTCCAGAAGTAGCCTTGTTGTTAACTGCTCTATTGCTATACTGTCTGTCTGGGCAAACAACCACATTTGTGAAGTTCTTTGTCATAACCAGTCATTTAATGCTGACATTTTATCCATTCTAAGCCTAGTCTTAGACTATGGATTCAGCCAATATGAAAACACACAAGAGGTTCTTTTCTAGAAAGTGGATTATGAAATAACTTTCTGTGGAAGCACAGTAGGTATTTGGATAGGTAGGAAATACAGAAAGCTATCTCAAATCAAAAAGTTTCAAATAAATTGAGTCTTAGCCCAGTTTACAGATATTCCAATCCATGTATTAATGAGTCAGGAACTGCAAATACTTTAGATAAACAGAGAAAAGTGTTGCATCAGTTTTTGCCTATAGAAACAAACTAAATTTACAGCTCCAACTATGTTTTGTAAGGAAGCACAAATAACAGGCAGTACCAGGTGGCAGGCATGTTTTTGGAATCCTGCTACTCTGCTGTGTTTTCTTGAGTATCAGATTGCTTGCTCTTTAATAAAGCTAGTTCATTTTGCTATCTGATACAAAAATAAACAGATAGAAATTGCCTTAAAGAGACTTCTCTATAGCAGGAAAGACAGCATTGCAAAATTCTAATGCCAAATACAGCCCTCATTCACACACGAGCTGCCTAATCTGTGGCAATATGGTGTGATAGGGCGAAAGGGTGTTCAGTTGCTCCTAATCAACGTGCAAGATGTGTAGAGGCAGCACAAGCTGGAAAGCATTCCTCCCTGAAGGGCTGAAAGAAAATGGGCCCTTCTGCCTGTCAGTGCTGGTCCAGACATGGTACCATGCCTGAGCTTAAAATGTAGCTTTTCAGCAGGTGTGTATTCTAACAATGACATTGGACACATCCTCCCCAGAGCACAGCTGCCTTTGTATTTCTCCCTGGCAAAGTATTTCAGATGTTTCATATTCTAATATCCAAAAAACAGATTATTGTGCAAACTGTAGTGTTCAAGAGGGAGGCATCCTTTGCTATTCCTTACCTCTCCTCCTTGTATGATCTGGGAATAAGGAAAGATTCAGAGTGGTTTTATTCCTTCATGTTATGGTTCAAACACGTCCAGAGAGAGATGAAATTGTGATCTTGTCTTCAATAAGCCTCTTGCATAATTCAAGTTGCAAACTATCTCCTAGTAAATCTTAAACAAACAAAACAAATAACCTCTTATGGAGAACTGCAGTAAGGAAGCTGAAAGAGTACAGTGAAAAATCTAAAGATTATTCCTGTCCTACCAGATGTTAACCTTAATTGTCCTTTATAAATAAGTAGTGAAAATCAAATACAGTATATGAGCAAGAAAAGGCCAGACATTTCAGGCTGTAACTGGCTTTTTTCCTATAGAAAAAGAACTTGCTAGCCTGAAGAGAAGGTGAAGCTCAGACTGAATTATTTAATAGGAATCTACATGTGTTCTTCTGAACTGCTAAACAGTTTGTGATGTTAACCCTGTGATGTGCCCTTCCTCACCTTGTGTGATGTTAGCTGATTGACTTTTCTTTTTCTTCCTTTTTCTTCCCACCTGTTTTTCTTATTATTAAAAATACTTTTTGTTCTTTTTTACTCTTTTTACATTTATTTCCCTCCATTAACAATTATTTTAATAGAACAGGAGTTAAATCAGTGACAAAATTCTACTTGACATCAGTGGGACCAAAATTTTACTCTGAGTATGCACACCTTTTGGGTACAACTTCAGAGAGCTATTCATTGCAGTTCTGATTCCTTCTTTTCTTCCTGTTCCTCCATGACCAACTTTTCACAAGCACATGTCCTTTGAGGCCTTTAAAACCACTTATTAACTCACATAGTTGACTTCTGTCTGGAGAGAGGGAGGAGGAAAAAAAAAAAAAGGGGGGGGGGGGGGGGGGGGGGGAACCACCAGACTGTATTTCTCAGTGGAACAAGGCAAGACACCACCGGTCAATGAAGTACAATCTCCATGAGACCCAAGGATCAGCTAATGATAAAGACTCTCTCCACTGGAATTTGTCCTACACAGATCTGCACTGAAGTGCTCAGCATGCAACAAAGCCAGTACTGATCTTCACACATCAGTTCTTATTCCATATTGTATGCAATTAGATCGCATGTTTTGTGCAGATGTATGTGTGCATATCTGGTAAATACACCCATGCAGCTAAATATTTTTTTTAAATTGTATTAGTAATGAATTAAAGTCATTAGATTAAAATTAAAAATGATCTCTTTAGAGCAATTTTACATTCAATGGATATATTATCAGATATATGTCCTTTCCATACTTGTATTATTCCTGATAGAAATTTTCCCAAGATGTTTCTGGCTGTTAATTTTATCCTTAGATAGCAAACTGGGATTTTTGATGGCTAGATTTAAAAACAAACAAACAAAAAAACCCCAAACACCCCCCCCTTCTTTCTTGTCTCCTTATAAAATTTGACTTTGTTGCTATGTTATAAGGACTCAGACTCCATTTTACTAGTGCTTGCTGACTAATTTGAGCCCATCACTAGCTACTGGCACAGTCCTCTCCAGAGGTACCAAAAGCTGACGTCCTTCATTTCGCCTTTTGAATTTTTGATTTCCAGCAGTTGAGTAGGGGCAAGAAAATGAAGACCTATCTTCTAATGAAGCTCCTCTGTGTCTTGCATTTACTGTCTGTTCTTGATTGACATTATCATGCCATTAATATCTTATAATTTTTATCCTGTATAAGTTTCTATTGGATGATACAATTTTGAAGAGATGTAAGTGCTTATTTTTCTGTTTTCTATCAGTTTTGTTTGGGTAATCTTAAATATTCATATTGATATCGATAAAGATTAACTTAGCTTGTTTTATCTTAAAAATACTATGTCATAATGAAATAGGATATCTGTCTTAGAACAAAAACCCTCAAATGAATGATAGTCTGCCTTGTTAACGGTCCGTGAAGGACTATTTAGTGGTGCCAAGTTTCAAGCAAAACTAGGGGAAAGGTAATTATGGCAGGGGGAGATCAAGACCACCAACTCAAAGATCACCCACTCAAGAAACCCGCCAACTCAAAAGGTTAAGGAAATAATAGTCTCAAAAATCATAGTGGGCATGCATAGTCATTTACATGGTAGGCGAAGAATTTTAACCAATCATTTAACAGAATGGCAATGAATATGTATTAGATTATTAATATCTTGTGTATAAATAACTGTTAGTTTCTACTAACAGTGTGCAGGTTTGTACCTGGCACCCACATCTGCGCATTTGCATAATAAAGGAACATACCTCAACTCTGTGTGTAAATTGGGCGATGCACACCAGGTAACGAACCCCAAGCTTTTGGGACAACAACATTAATATTTTACTTGTTTTCCTGACCCATAATATGTTTAAATCTTTACATATTCTTTTGCCTCCAAATGAGCTAAGTAATTGCTAATGTGAATTGTTACAAAGCTGAAATACAGACCTATTCAGTTATGATTTTCTTGTTTAGTTTTTTTTTTTTTCCTTTCATGGTATATTACAAATTCAAGACTTTTTGACCTGAAAGTTATAGTACCAGTTTTCTTACCTGTCTTGATCTGCTCAAGTTAGCTGTGGAATCGAAGAGTGTATGATCTGCCGAGTTGTTATATCTCAGAAAATAACTGGCACCAAAACTCAGCCTGATTAACTCATATAGCTAGTGAACATGTCAGCGTGGGCATACTTTCCTTGTTCCACATATAAAAGTCATCCTATAAGTTCCAATAAGTATTAGATTAAACCCTAATTTTAGATACTTAATGAAAAGAGGAAACTATTCTCTGTATGAAGTTTGACTACTTTTCTTTGCATCTCAGGAACACAAGCTAGTCATACTTGCTACACACGAAAAAAATTGTATATTTTTGGTGTTATTTAATGCTCTTATTCAACAGATAATTTATGCACATGCTTCAATTCCAGCTGAAACAGGGCCTTAGTATTCTTTGTGATTTCTTTCAGGTCTGTTTTCTACTGTTATCTTCTGTTTGGTAGCAAAATCCTTTCTAACCACTCGTTCAGTAGGATGAGGCTGTGCTTGTTTTGATATTACATAGTTTCCGCTGAAGTTAACTTTGATTTTTGTCATAAACAAAAATAAAGTTTATCCTGTTCACATAACTCAGATGTGTGCAGGTATTTTATAGACACATAATTTTGAATGAGTTCAGGTGAAATCACAATATAGCCTCAAACATACAGAGGGAAACCAACCCAGCATTTTCTTACCTGTTCTTTATCAGTAGCAGAAGGGCCCAGGCATAAGCAAAGAAAGCTCTACCAAACCCAGGCAGTCTAGCCCAGTGAATGCAAAGACATCCATCTGACAGACAGAAGAAAATACCGTATGATCTAAGATTTCTCTTCTGTGACGGTGTTGGTGAAGCCAGAGGTTAGCAATATATGCACTGCAAACTCTGAAGATGGCCTAAGGAAGGGTGGACCCCATCCTGGCTGCTCACCCTTGCACGAATGGGCACCTGTGTGAATCTCCTTGCAACCCTGAGGTTGCAATGGCTCCTTCCCTCCAAGGTCCTTACCACCCCGGGTAAAAGTGCCGGCCATGCTCATCACACTTTCTTTTCAAGCAGAGAGGTGGCATACTCTTTTTCTGTCAAGAGGCAAAAGACTTCTATTCCTTCATGAAAGGAAAATTGCTTGAGATTTGTCTCTATTCTTTTACAAAAGAGATCTGGCTGAAATAGGGACCTGGGCTTTGTATATGCTTAAGAACTTAGTTAATACATATAGCTTAAGGTTGAATTAGTAACCTGAAGTGGAAACATTACTACTGTGAATGGTTTGTTCTTTGCTTAAAATGGGGGGTTTTTGTTCAGGGTTTCCTATAAATATTGTAGCATGAAAGGTAGCATCCAAAGAAAGAGACATATGCAGTTTTCTTTGTCATTTACATAACATACATTAGATCTTTAAATAAAAATGTGAGGGGGGAAAAAAAAAACAAACCCAAAAAAACAAAAACCCCAAACCTGTGAATGATTTGAAGAGAAAGAAATGGTGGTAGAGGGCACACAAGTTATTGCAGAAAATTACTGCAATAAGCCACTGAAACAATTATGTTATTCCTAAGTCCTCAGTGTAAGGTAAGAGCATTTACATGCCTTAAGGAAAGCAATGATTGCTCTAGTTCTGAGGTAACTCTCTGCCTTGCTACATCATCGTTTTGATTGCTGACTTTTTCTTTTCTTTTTTTTTTTTCTTCTTCATCCAGTATCCTTTCTTCTTGCAATATGTGAAATTACTGCATTCCAACATATGTGAAAGATATATGTTACACACATACATACAGGGCTGATGTCTCTAAGGGTACAGCCACGCTGCTAAATGAAAGAAGGCTGGGATGAAGTTCACCTCCTTGACTGTCATCACGACTAACCTGTCAGCCAGCTCCCTGGCTCTGTGTTGGAGTGCCCCAACTAGTCTTTTCTAAAACAAAGCTCAGGTGTACTTCTGGGAATAGCTCATGGTGAGGACTGCTCCCCAAAACAGTATGAGTAAAACTGCACCAGGTTTGTCCCCCTTCCTTCCACATAGTTCTCTAGTGCTAACACAGAGGTCCTGGCCCTCAGAAACATGTTCACATAACCTCATGTCATAAAACCACTGTCTTAGTGGGTCCAGCATGCCTTATGTTATTTCCTACATGAATGGAAACCAAACCAAACTGAGTGTTGCTTTATTGGCACATCACCCATATAGAACCAAGGCAAACTGTTGTACGGTGCAGATGTAGCCAATATGCATGAAAAGATGCAATCTATGTTCTTTGTGAATATAAGGTAGACCTACTATGGATTGCTTGTCCTTGGATTACAGATCTATCCCTGGAGCCCTTTCATTTAGAAGTATAAAGAGAGCGCAATATTTTCTAGAAGAATACAAAAGATCATCTAGTAAGATGGACTTTGTTTACTAAGATCCAGCTTTATATTTTATTACTGAGAAAAGCTTTTTGAAAACTTTCATTGAATGAAAAATTCATTTTTGTATTCTAAAAATGTATATATACATATATATATTTTATTTTGTTTAAACTAACTGAACTGCCAAGTCTAAATTGCTTTTGTTTTCACCAGGGGGAAAGTCCAAGGAATGTGTCAGGTGGTAAAAGCTTATTGCAGTTTTGCAAAGCACTACTTTTGGTTGATATTAAGATATGATGTATTATGATGTACTTGGTGAAGTTGTGGGAGAGGAGTTTGGACATCAACACAAGGTTTCCATGCTCCATCAGCACTAATGTTGGAACTCATTCATTCACATTACCATTAAGAGTGGTATTCCCAAACAGAAAACGGAGAAATAGCAAAATGGCTGTAAGAATAGCAAGCAGAGGTAAGTGCAGTAATGGTTCAAAATCCAGTGTTAGAGCACCACCAACAAAAGGAAAAAAAAAAAATCCCTTCAGGCTGCAGTCCTTTAGTAACCCCTGAAGCCTAGCTGGTAAGTAAGAGCTCGGCACTTGTTTCTGCTTTCTACCAGCTCTGAGGGATACGCTGTAATAGAAGCCCAAGTATACAGCGTCCATTCTGAGATCAGTTTGGCTGTTGAGCATATGGGAGGCAGAAGGGAATGCAATGCCTATTAAAATGCTTATGAAAAATAGATAAAGCCTTTCAAACTTTAATAACATGTTATTTGATTTTGTCAGCAGATAACATTATGCACAAAGTATTGCATGCCCAGGTTTAAGAGCCTGAAAGTCATCAGTCTAAGAAGGATTCCAGGAGATGAGGTGCAGGACAGCTAACTCCAGCACATATCGACAAGCTGCCAGTTTTGAGGGCATGAGGAGGACACAAGCACCATTTACTTGAGTATGTGGATAGGAACTGGATAGTCTCGTCAGGAGTCAACAGACCAGACAGGCATGGGCTGGACCAAAAGAGAAAATTTCTACACAGACATATTCAGCAAGATCTAGTAAGTGAGGCATTACTAAATATATTTGTTTGTGGCCTTCTTAAGATGTTCTGGGGACAGCTTTATGTCAAAAGCTTCTAAGTATTCACTTAAAAAAAAATACAAAAACCAAACAAATAAAAAACCCTGAACACCTCCCAGACTCCTGGAGGTATGTTGTTGATTTTCTACTCAGGCTGTTTGGGGTGGTGAGCACCTACTTGTAGGAGAGGAAATTTTAGGAAGTGCCTTGAGGAAAAATGGTCATTCAGCCAGATGATGGACAGAAAGATATAAACTGCATCGTTCATCAGGATCTCTTTACCTGATCTGGTTGCACGGGGTAGGGGCGAGTCGCATCTTCCCTTTACTTCCCTTTTTCCTGTTTTCCTTGGATTTGTCCTTAACACATGCAAAAGGAATAATTCCCTTTCACACACTCTGCCATTCTGGGAACACTCATGGAAGAACCACTGACTACATGGTTAGATATTTCTGTATGATATTGCTGTAAATCTGGTGTGGTTCATTTGCACTCAGTACAACAGTACTGCTCTTGTCCCCTGCCTGCCCTACACTGCTCCTGTGACAACTCGCAGAACAGTGCTAAGGTGATCTATAAATCGGTTACACATATCTTCTAAGAAGTCAGCAATCAGAGATTATAATTTCTCTTATTTATTCTTATTAATTGTTTTGACCTCAATCCTGGTTGCAGCACTTAATATGATTTATTTATTCGTAAGATACTAAACTAACAATATCGGGTTTAGTTTGGACTGCCCATGAGATAAAGAAAAGAAGTGCTGACATGTTATTGCTAAGGGCAGATTACTCTGCATTAGATTCACATGGTGCATTTATTCATCTATAAGCATTTTTATAGTGACTGTAACTGTAACACCTGGGCGTATCACAGCAGAAGCCGTTACAGCATAGTTTTAAAGATCACATTGTTTTCTTTGTTGTAATGACACTGGGCAAATTTTATTTTATGTCTAGTAATTCAGATAGAAAATTGAGCTTAAAGGGGCCTGAAACTAATCAAGGTTGAATTTGGTTAATAGTTCTGGTCAGAACAAAGGGGGGAGGAATTTAAAAAATGTCAAAACATATCATTTTGACCTTTCTGAAATGAAATGTTTCATTTCAGAAATGCCAAACCATTTCATTTTGACATTTGTAAAATGAAACTTTGACTTTTTGATTCAAAATGGCATTTTTTCCTTAAAAATTGACCTACATTGTTCAAATAGTATGAAACTGAGGTAAAATAATTCCAGAATACTTTGGGCTGAATAAAAATTGTAATTTTTCAGAAAGATCAAAATTAATCCTACTTTTCTTGCAATTACTTTCTTTATTTGTTTTCTTATGTCATTGTTGCTGGTGGTATTATTATTATTATTATTGGGTTTTTACATGTTTTCATGTTCAAGTTTTCCTCCTTCCCTCTGTTTTGCACTAAACTGAAAAATCTGTGCCTTGCTGTATTGTAATCTGGTTTGAGATTTTTCTTGGGAAGTGTTTTTTCCCTGCAGTTTCATTGCTTTTTTTTTTTTTAACCTATTGTGGATTTCTAACTGCATACTCAAAAAGCGGCAGAAGACTGATGCTGTAACGTTAGGACAGTGCTGCAGCAAAAGTATTAAATGCATGGTCTACTCAAAGAATATACATTCCCACCACTTGGGAACTACATCAGGAGAAACCACTGAAAAACGTGCTTGAGCTGCTTAAGTTCACATCCTGCAATGTGCTTGTTAAATTTGAAATTGATTTCAGAGAATTTCCCAGTCAATTAAAAGACCACACCAGCCACAAAATAAAGAAGAATGCTTAATACTTCTGTCATTAATGGGCCTTTGCCAACAGTCATCTTTACTACAGTCTTGGAAACAGCTCTTTTAAAGAATCGGTTTTCTTCTTATGATTATAAAATAGACCCAAATATAGAAATGCTTGATGGACTGCCAGGCAGTGAATGAACCTAGATCAAAACTGGTTCCTAAACTATAGCTAAAAATGCACAGACATGTAGTTTAGCTCAGTAAATTCACCTGGAATGAAGAGCAACACTGAGTTTAATATGCAGTCTTCTGCATTTTCCAGCACTCGTTTTTATGAGAATAGTGTTCTGATACTCCATTTAGGTTTGGTATTGTATGGTGCACAACATATGGTCAGTGAAGCACTGCCCTTGGAATGGAGTTGCCTAAGCGGCACGGATAGGTGGGAAAATGGGTGTACAGATATGAACAAATTTCTCTAGGTAATGTAGCAGGATAGTGGGGTATTTGGAAATCAAAATGTAGTAAGTTGTTGCACAGTAATGAGCAAGACTTTGAAAGGCTTTTAGAAAATGGAAGCAAGTGGACTTTTCAGTTCATGTGAGTTATTTGAGGAGAAGCCTGATATAAGTGTAGAAACAACACCAAAGGCCAGTGATTAAAGTTGAAATAAAAAAATGCATCTAATTATAGACTTCAATTTTTTGGTCATAAGAAATTAGAAAAAGTTTATCCAGATAGTTAAATAAATAAAATAAATAATAAATAAATAAAAATAAAAAATGAATTCCTTGTGGATTCATATTTGTGGCACAATATGTTCTAGAGCAGACACATACCTAATCTGTCCTCCAGAAGCCTAACTGTTTATAATAATCTCTTTTTGAACGTGAGACAAAATAGTCTTTGAAGTCTAAGGAAAGTGTAGGCTACATTCCACTTCTGTCGTGCTACCTTGTAAATATTTCAGCAGAAATCAGAGCTGTAGTCTCAGAGGGGAGCTAGCCAGTTACATGGAGATTACTGGAAACTGGGAGCAATTTGTTCCAGACCACACTCCAAATCCAGGTAACTCAAAGACAGAAAGAACTGTGGCCAGACGCATGTATGCAACAGCTTCATTTTAGCAAAGTAACAGGTAGTGATAACAGTCTTTAGATACACTATTCATAAACCGTAGAGATCTAGACAGAATCCACATGGATGGTAAGAGTTTCTTATACTTACTCATATAGCTGATGAGCTCATGGTATTTAATCACACTACAGAATACAGATGTGGTATGTTTCTTGCAATGGTTTACATAGTACCATTGCTCATGGTGTTATTTTGTGATAGTTGGCACTTAACGTTGGCACTTCTCTTCAACTGCCAGTGGAATATGATTAGACTGCTAGAATTTTTTTTAGATCCTCTGATTATGAAGAAAAACCTGAATAAAATAAATGAAACTTAACCAACGGACTCATAAGCCCAAAAGCAAATAAAACTAAGTCAGCATGTTAGATCAGACAGAATATTTTGTGGGATGACCTATGGAAGAACACTAGAATTTCTCAAAAGTCATGGGCTGTTTGATGCTCTAAGCATCCAGAACAAGACAAGAATCC
Source organism: Fregata magnificens (assembly GCA_013389945.1). NCBI lineage: Eukaryota > Metazoa > Chordata > Aves > Suliformes > Fregatidae > Fregata > Fregata magnificens. The sequence continues at coordinate 20,302 of WAAD01031612.1, forward strand.
CTGTGCAAAGCACTTGACTTGTAAATACTTTTGCAGTTATATGCCGGTGTTTCTCAATTTTGTGCTGTGGTGTTCTGGAATATGATGTAAATTCCAGGAATATTTACTTCCAACTCCACCCACACTGGAGAATACAGTGAGAGAAAAGTAAGTAAAGATTTTCAAATGAATACAGAAACTTTAAAAAATCATGTATTTGTTCTGATCTATAGTACATAATTCCTGTATTAAGCTAAGAACATCTCAGAGGTTTTTGGTTTGGTATATAGCAGTAATGTTGTTGAAGGTTAAGTTTCATCACAAGAGCTTCTGATGCATGGAAGATCAAAAGTTGCATCTCAAGGAGTTTTCAGCTAAATGAATTTGTCTTGGATATACCTAATTTTAAACCAGTAATCCAAAGCTTGATGCAACTGAATGAGAAAAAGATGTTTGTTGAACAGTAGAATTAATGAAGTCTTATTTCCTATCCATTGTGTCTCGTAGATGGAGTCTTTAGGGTCCAATCTTTTCACATACTTAAGGTACTTACAGTGTTACTATCCTATAGACATATTGAAGTTCCTCATAATGGTTGAGCTGATGCTGCAGCCTTTTTCAAAGTGACGAAACTAATGCAGTGTTTACCCATTTTCAAAGAAAATTGTAAAGACTTAATACCTTTAATACTCCTAATTTTCTTTCAAACACAGTTGTAATTTTCTAACAGTTATTCAAAATTTAATAAAGAAGAAGAGAGAATTATAAGATGCAGGACAACAATATTGGATGCTACTAACTCTTTTCACTAGAAATTAACATACCCTATCATCCAAAAAGGGCATATTGGAACATATTTAATACAGAAAGAAATAGGTGCAAGCTCATATTTCTAAGCAAGGTAAATATCCATGTAATCATTGCATTTGAGAAATACTGAAAAAACTTCTAAATTTTTTCTGGAAACATTTCATGTCTGCAATATTTTAGGATGTGATAAATCCAATGGAGTGTAAGTGGAAAAAACCTTTCAACACTTATGGTAAGAAGATGACTAGAAATATTTGAGTGTAACTTTGGTGTCCATAATGTATGGACACCAAAAAAGGAGGAGGATAGAGAACAGTAAGTTTTCCTGCTTAAGATGACATACAAAGTGCATTCATAAAAAAAAAAATAAATTAAAACAGTATCACTAATCAGACTAGGGAGCATTGTGTTTTGTGGGCCATGGGATTCTTTTAAGTATTTGGCTATAAATATTTTCACACAGGCAAGGAAGGAGAGGTGGTGGGGTAGCCCTGCATGTGAGGGAGTGTTTTGACTGTCTAGAGCTTGATGATGGTGATGATAAGGTTGAGTGTTTATGGGAAAGAATCAGGGCGAAGGCCAACAAGGCAGATATCATAGTGGCAGTTTGTTATAGACAACCCAACCAGGATGAAGAGGCAGACAAAATATTCTATAAGCAGCTGGGAGAAGTCTCACAATTGCTAGCCCTTGTTCTCATGGGGGACTTCAACTTACTAGATGTCTCTTGGAAATACAATACAGTGGAGAGGAAACAGTCTCAGAGATTCCTGGAGTGTGTGGAAGACAACTTCCTGACACAGCTGGTGAGTGAGCCAACTAGGGAAGGTGCCCCACTGGACCTGTTGTTTGTGAACAGAGAAGGACTTGTGGGTGATGTGATGGTTGAAGGCAGTCTTGGGCATAGCAATCATGAAATGATAGAGTTTTTGATTCTTGGAGAAGTAAGGAGGGAGGTTAGCAGAACTGCCACCTTGGACTTCCAGAGGGCAGACTTTGGCCTGTTTAGGAGACTGGTTGACAGAGTCTCTTGGGAGACAGTCCTGAAGGGCAAAGGAGCCCAGGAAGGCTGGACATTCTTCAAGAAGGAAATCTTAAAGGTGCAGGAGCAGGCTGTTCCCACGTGCTGAAAGACGAGCTGGCGGGGAAGAAGGTCTGGCTGAACACAGAGCTTTGGCTGGAACTCAGGAAAAAAAGAGAGTTTATGAACTTTGGAAGAAGGGGCAGGCAACTCAGGAGGACTACAGGGATGTTGTAAGGTTATGCAGGGAGAAAATTAGGCGGGCCAAAGCCCAGCTAGAACTTGATCTGGCTACTGCCGTAAAAGACAATTAAAAATGTTTCTATAAATACATTAGTAACAAAAGGAGGATTAAGAAGAATCTCCACCCTTCGTTGGATGGGGGGAAACATAGTGACAAACGCTGAGGAAAAGGCTGAGGTACTTAATGCCTTCTTTGCCTCAGTATTTAATAGTAAGACCAGTTGTTCTTGGGGTACGCAGCACCCTGAGCTGGAAGACAGGGATGGGGAGCAGAATGAAGCCCCCATAAGCCAAGGGGAAATGGTTAGTGACCTGCTATACCACTTACTTAGACACAAGTCTATGGGGCTGGATGGGATCCAGCCAACGGTACTGAGGGAGCTGGTGGAAGTGCTCACCAAGACATTTCCAATCATCTATCAGCAGTCCTGACTAACTGGGTAGGTCCCAGTTGACTGGAAGTTAGCAAATGTGATGCCCATCTACAAGAAGGGCCAGAACGAGGATCTGGGGAACTACAGGCCTGTCGGCCTGACTTTGGTGCTGGGGAAGGTTATGGAGCAGATCATCTTGAGTGCCATCACGCGGCACACACAGGACAACCAGGTGATCAGGTCCAGTCAGCATGGGTTTATGAAAGGCAGGACCTGCTTGACTAACCTGATCTCCTTCTATGACAAGGTGATTCGCTTAGAGGATGAGGGAAAGTCTGTGGATGGTGTCTACCTAGACTATAGTAAAGCCTTTGACACCATTTCCCACAGCATTCTCCTGGAGAAACTGGCTGCTCATGGCTTGGATGTGTGTACTCTTTGCTGGGTAAAAAACTGGCTGGATGTCTGGGCCCAAAGAGTTGTGGTGAATGGAGTCCAATCCAGCTGGCAGCTGGTCACAAGCGGTGTTCCCTAGGGCTCAGTATTGGGGCCAGTTCTGTTTAATATCTTTACCAATAATCTGGATGAGGGGATCGAGTGCACCTTCAGCAAGTTTGCAGANGGATTGGAACAGGCTGCCCGGGGAAGTGGTTGAGTCAGCATCCCTGGAGGTATTTAAAGGATGTGTAGACATGGCGCTTAGGGACATGGTTTAGTGGTAGACTTGGCAGTGTTAGGTTAACGGTTGGACTCGATGATCTTAAAGGTCTTTTCCATCCTAAATGATTCTATGATTCTGTGATTTACAAGGTTTGTAGTGAATTTAATAGTTAAAATCATATTTTATTGGGTTTTTTCTTTTTTTTAATGTTAGCTTTGCCCAGCCCTCTAGAGCTAAAATTGAGAACAGCAAGAATTCACTTACAAATCATGATAGAAAAAAAATTGTATGTTTATATATTTTACTCTTTCATTAGGAAATTTAAAACAGACAATATGAAGGTCAGAGGCAGAGGAAATAAGAGGATCAGTAGTTAATTAACTCTTAAACTGACATGTAACTACAAAGTGGCTCATGAACGGTGAAATAATGATAGCTACCCAAACTCTAATTTCTGAGCTTTCTAAGATAAATATTATGACAGTACTCAGATACAGCCTTTTCATATTTACAATAGTCATAGTTGTTGTAGTGCTTAATTATTTGCATTTTATAGTCTTATTTTTAAAGTATTACTTTAAACAGTATTTTTAAAAAAAACAAACCTACTGATATGTTTTGCAATTAAAAGTGAGCAGCAGTCCCCCTTTAAAATTATTGGCATATGTTTCCTTTCAACATGCCCTGAGAATCTACTTAGGAAAGTAGTTAACACATTTATCTGTTTCACTTATTGGTTAGCCTGAAATAGCTGAGAAGCTTACCCTCTTCTGTGAATTGCTGAAGCTCTTCCTTATGGCTGATTTGAGGGGGGGGGAGGGTGTTATGATTTTTTGGTTTGTTTGTTTGGGGGTTTTTTTATTTTTTATGTATCTATCTTGTGTATAGATATGCACCTGTATGTATTTCTACATATACGCATATGTGTATATATGTAAATATACATATGCATGTGTTTGTGTGTAGGTGTGTCTTTGAATGTAGTCTAGATAACATGCAGGTGACTGTGCTTATTTCAGAACTGATCATGTGAAGTATACCATTAGCTTCGAATGATACCCAAGCCTGCCTGAGAGCAGCCAGATAAATGAAAAAACTCAATGTCTTCCACGTAATTATTTTAGCATCAGGTATTTCATTTGGAAAGCACCAACCTCTGAAGGCAATTTTCCCTCTGATAGCCATGACCCTAATGTATTTCAGAATGGGAGATCCAAATATTAGTGAACAGAGAAATCTCTAGTCCATGCTGAAAACTATTGGGTAAGACCACACCATTTGGTCAGCTAAATGTAAATGTCTGATAACATTTTAGGTGCCCTGGGAGATCCTTCTGCCCTCCATTTCAAAAGGATGAGTTTCTCCAGTCTTCTGTATGCAAGCCCCATGGACACCTGTTTGGGACAAAATGAGTTATCTAAAATGATATTAGACATCTATGCCCAAACAACTGATTTGAACTTGTTAGAGGTGCCTCAGAGCTAAAAATTTCCAATCCTCACTGCTAATTTGCTGCTGGTAAGTTCCCAATTCTCTTAAGACCCAGCTTGCAGGCAGATTTGGAGAGCTGCCACTACCTACCAGAGGGGAATCAGAGCACAGCAGGAGCAGAGCTGACTCAGAAACCTGTACCCACAGTGGAGTGGAGCAAGAAAAAGTAGGGGTCCTGGGCTGGGGGTGTTGGGCTGTATCCATGCTAAACAAGGCAAAAGGATCTTGGTTTGAGAAGTTGAGTGTTTCATGGAGAGACTGGTAGGGATGCCTGGCCTTAAGTTTCTGAAGAACTGTGGTAGGAAGGAGGGAAAGGAGGCTGACTTAAGCAGTGTAGATGCTTACGATCCTGTTCTGTAGAGCAGGAGTGTGGAGGATGGCATGGACTGGTGGTCATGGTACTGAGTAAGCAATCTTGGCAGGGTTGGGAACTTCTACAGCATCAGGGGTAGCAATTGTGCAAAATCTTATTTAGAGACTACTGCCCTAATACAGCTAATAGCCCATCCGTGCCACCTATTTTTGAGCTTAATATACTATTCTTTGCTTTGTTTAATTTATGGAAAAGCCTGTATGACGTAAAATGAAGATGAGCTAACATCACTGCTTGCTTCCCCAGGTATTTCAAAAGAATTAGTGGAAAAACAAATTATGGAATAAACTAGGAAACAAACTTTTTCACATAAAAGTGTCAGAAAAGCAAACAGAGAAGGGAACAACACTGAAATAGTTCTGTATGACTACTGAGGAGCCAGTAATATCACATTTTCATACATATGAATTGCTTTTTATTTGATAGCTAGTACTGTAGTGGGGAAAAAGAAATCATAACACACACATTACTCAAAATTGCAGTATATTTGAATTCATTTTGTCTTTCCCCAATTTTGTGGATTCTATTTCCTGCCAGCCTGAGTTTCTAAAATGTGTATATCTGTGTTCAGATCAGTAGTGTAACGGGCCAAGCTCAGTCCTCAGATATTATGAGTTTTTGTAATTGAACAAGTTACATTGAGGTTACAAGTTATAACATGTCTTCTACTCTGTGCTGAGTAAGCAGATGTATGTTCTTCTCTCTTATATGAATTAGCTTCCTCTCTGTTTCTTTGAAAAGTAAATTCTCTCAAGTAACCTTGCTTATGAATACATGCTGCCAGCACATTTCCCACAGAAAACTGACACCTGTTATCTTTTAGCTTACAATACCTTTTACATGTCCAAAGTACTATGACATTAATACAGATACACAGGAACTGATGATCTGCAGTTCTTAATTATTTTGTTGTGCTCCATGTGGATGAATATGTTTAACTTCAGGCAGCAAACTTTAAAAAGGTAACTTTAATGCTGATTTAGGGATTTCTGTGAAAAAAAGCATTTCTTGTTCAATGCAGTGTTGGAAAAGACAGATCCATAATTTCTCATTAACTCAAGCACAGATAGAAATATCTTGCTCTTGCCTGCCCCTGTGTACTATGCAGAATTGTTGTAGTTTTGGTTTGCATTGGTTCAGTTGCTTGATTTTCACTGCAAAAAGTACACAAATACACAAGTTATTTGTATTATACCAAGGCGATGAAGTCAAGCATGGAGAGGTGTGCGGGCTTTGGCTGGGATAGAGTTAATCATCTTCATAGTAGCTAGTATGGGGCTATGTTTTCAATTTGTGCTGAACACAGTGTTGATAATACAGGGATGTTTTAGTTATTGCTAAGCAGTGCTTACACAGAATCCAGGCCTTTTCTGCCTCTCACACCACCCTACCAGCGAGCAGGCTGGGGGTGCACAAGAAGCTGGGAGGGGACACAGCTGGGACAGCTGACCCCAACTGACCAAAAGGATATTCCATACCATATGGTATCATGCTCAACATATAAAGCCATGGGAAGAAGAAGGAAGGGGGGGGAATGTTTGGAGTGATGGCGTTTGTCTTCCCAAGTAACAGTTACGTGTGATGGAGCCCTGCTTTCCTGGAGATGGCTGAACACCTGCCTGCTGATGGGAAGTGGTGAATGAATTCCTTGTTTTGCTTTGCTTGCATGCGCAGCTTTTGCTTTCCCTATTAAGCTGTCTTTATCTCAACCCACAAGTTTTCTCACTTTCACTCTTCTGATTCTCTCCCTCATCCCACTGGGGGGTAGTGAGTGAGCGGCTGTGTGGTGCTTAGTTGCCAGCTTGGGTTAAAAAACGACAGTCCTTTTTGGCACCCGACATGGGGCTCAAAGGTTTTGAGATAATGACAGATTTGGTTGGAATGTGCTAGATCGAATTTATAGCTCTTATTGCGGTTTAGCTATTAATTGGCAGGCTCCTGTGCTTGCCATGGGGCTTGCTTGCCTTACTGTATATTAGAGTCTTGTGCTTGTTAGTGGCTGCTTTTTGCTTTTGCTGCTTGCTGTACTGCTGATCATCTTACTGTGCTGTGCCTGGGAACATTCTGATCACAGCAATGGCCATGTGCCTGGGCTGGCAGATGGCCAGCGCATCGCTCCTGTTTCTGTGCTGCTGTACTGGACAGGCTGGAACTCCAGTGTGAACTCAAGTCAAAGGGACTGTGACCTGTGGATGAGTCCATGGGGAGGCAGGACACTCCGAAGTGTCTGTGGCCGTGGATAAGTCCACACCACAGCAGGTATATCTTGAAGTGCCTGTGGCCATGGTTATGTCTGTGCTGCAGCAGGTATACTTCCGAAGGGATTGTGGCCCAAGGATAAGTCCACGCTGGAGAAGGTACACCTCAAAGCATCTGTGGCTGTGGATAAGTCCATGCTGCAGCAGGTACACCCTGAAGCATCAGTGGCTGTGCATGAGGTCATGCTGGAGCACCTCAAAGCGTGGGCCATGGATAAGCCCACAACAGAGCAGGTACAACCCTGGAGAGACTGCAGCCATGGGTAAGGCCATGTTGGAGCAGGTTTACTTCTGAAGGGATTGTGGCCCATGGATAAGGCCATGCTGGAAGAGGTGCACCTTGAAGCGACTGTGGCTGTGGATAAGTCTATGCTACAGCAGGTATACCCCTGGAGAGCCTGTGGCTCGTAGATAAGGCTCCACTTGGAGCAGGTGCACCCGTAAGGGACTGCAGCCTGTGGATAAGTCCAGCCTGGAGCAGGGGCAAGGGGAGGAGTTCATTGCAATGTTAAACCCTATGGTCTGGCCCAAAGGGACCAGGTGGAGGTTGTAATGCATATACCTTTAAATTGTTGTAACCCATTATTTGAGTTGCATGTTATAGGAAGTACTATAGCAGGAACCACCTGAACCAATGGAGAAGAAGACTTACAAGAAGCAGTGCAAGTGCAGCAGTGACCTGACCTGAGCTGGCTTTGGTGCCCAGTAACTCCACGCAACACACCACCTCTCCTGTCCTGAATGACCACCATAACAGATGGAGCCCAAAGTCATGAACTAAATGAAGTCAATGGACATTTTGTGGACATTTCTGGATATTTTATGGACATTTTACAGGGGTGGACCATAGACTAAGGGAATGATATGTGTGTATTTTATCAAAGGATAGGAAGGGGGGTGGTGGTTAATGAGGCTGTGTTGGATAGTGTGAGACCTGAGCATGACATAAATGGTATGGAATAAGAGGTGGAGAAGGAGAATGTGCTGGTTTTGGCTGGGATAGAGTTAATTATCTTCATAGTAGCTAGTATGGGGCTATGTTTTCGATTTGTGCTGAACACAGTGTTGATAACACAGGGGTGTTTTAGCTGTTGCTGAGCAATGCTTACACAGACTCCAGGCCTTTTCTCCTTCTCATACCACCCTACCAGCGAGTAGGCTGGGGGTGCACAAGAAGCTGGGAGGGGACACAGCGGGGACAGCTGACCATATGATGTCATGCTCAGCATATCAAGCTGGAGGAAGAAGAAGGAAGGGGGAGCGTGTTCAGAGTGATGGCGTTTTGTCTTCCCAAGTAACAGTTATGTGTGATGGAGCCCTGCTTTCCTGGAGATGGCTGAACACCTGCTTACCAATGGGAAGTAGTGAATTAATTCCTTGTTTTGCTTTGCTTGCATGCGCAGCTTTTGCTTTCCCTATTAAGCTGTCTTTATCTCAACCCACATGTTTTCTCATTTTTACTCTTCTGATTCTCTCCCCCACCCCACCAGGGGGTAGTGAGCAAGCAGCTGTGTGGTGCTTAGTTGCCCGCTGGGGTTAAACCACGACAAGAAGTTAAGAAAGACAGTAGTCAGGTTGCCCATACATATTTGTTAGTCAGAATTCTCTATATGATCCCACAGTGGTTTTGTCTAGCAAATCCCATCTTGTTCAGTGTACAGAATGGATGGTGTTTTTATTGACCAAGTAGTCAATATTTTTTTTTCCTTCTGTATGTATGTTTATTTACTGTAAACTGCAGAAAATGTTGCCAACACCTTCATTAATTTTGTCATGTTCTTCAACACAGTAGTATCTGGAAGCCTTGCAAAGACTGTGGCATTTAGTTTCATAACATTGGGGTGGTCAAAAGTATCTCTCAGTTTTGGTTTCCCACTGAGACAACCAATTTGTCTTTTCAGGCTTTTTTTAGGCTAGTTAGTATTGTAGTTAACTGTACAAACTCTCTTGATAGCAGCTGACACTGAATACTCAGCAGTTCTGGAAATTAGATTCTCAGGTCCCAGAAAATGAGAAAGACAAATTGGTTTAGTGTAAGTTAGTTGGTCACATCACATTTGTCGCTTGCAACCTTCTCACTATTGGCTGAAATAGATATATGCACGTATTCTCTTTAACTAACAGGGGGACAACAAAAAAGTTCAGGATTGTTCCTCCTTTGGCATCCCGTTGAGATTGGAAATGTAGGGCTCAAATATAAAATGGGAAGAGGGAGCAACTGGAGAAGTTTCCCCCTGAGGTGGAAGACAGGGACCGTGAGCAGAAGAAACCCCCCACAGTCCGGGAGGAAGCGGTCAGCGACCTGCTGCGCCACCTGGACGCTCACAAGTCTATGGGGCCGGATGGGATCCACCCGAGAGTGCTGAGGGAGCTGGCGGAGGAGCTT
>WAAD01031612.1:30739-62785 GCA_013389945.1 Fregata magnificens
AGCGGCTGAGAGAACTGGGGTTCTTTAGTCTGGAGAAGAGGAGGCTGAGGGGAGACCTTATCACTCTCTACAACTACCTGAAGGGAGGTTGTAGGGAAGCGGGTGCTGGACTCTTCTCCCAAGAAACTAGCGATAGGACGAGAGGAAATGGCTTCAAGTTGCGTCAGGGGAGGTTTAGATTGGACATTAGGAAGAATTTCTTTACTGAAAGAGTGGTTAGGCATTGGAACAGGCTGCCCAGAGAGGTGGTGGAGTCATCTACCCTGGAGGCGTTCAAAAAAGGTGTAGACGTGGCACTCCAGGGACTAGTTTAGGAGTCATGGTGGTGTTAGTTGATGGTTGGACTTGATGATCTTAGAGGTCTTTTCCAACCTAATGATTCTATGATTCTAAGTTGACTATAGAGTTCACAACAGAAGTAGGGACTACCTTCCCTCCAGTCTCCTCACCACTCTTGCTCTTTCACGTCCTGCCCAGACCCTCATCTTGCTGTTGGCAGGCAGCAAGGAGGGGCTGAGCTCAGGGCTACTGGATTATCTGTTGAAATTAGTGACAGGGAGCAAGAATATGCTGTGAAGAGATAAAATGAACTTTTCTTTTAGGAGACAGACTGTATTTCTGATAGTTGGACCATCCTTCTGAACTATATAGCCTCCAGCCCCATCCTGTCAGTGAGGAACACGTCAGCCTGAAAGATTAAAATTCTGCAAAATTATAGGCCACCAAAATCAGGGCTTTATAATGGGAACTGTCATCTCACTTGAATAATAGTCCCGTTCATAATACTTATACTGGATCTTAATCTCACTTAAAGTGAAATTACTCTGGGGACTTAAAATAGGAGTATTTGTAATTTAAATGCCTTCTGAGACTCTTTACACCTCAGATATAGTGTACGACGATGTGCTATGTGCACTCTCTACAAATGTGTCTGTGCACAAGTATCTGTATGTCAATATACACATTCCAGATATATTTTTAGATAGATAGATAGCAGTATACAGATAATAGTGAAACCAAGGGCCGTAATGATGATTTCCTTCTTTAATTATTGTCAACAAATATTTTTTGTTTTGGAAACATCTGACCACACATTATTTTCTGTTCCCCTTTTCACTGGCAAAAATAAAAGTAAAATAGAATGATGAGCAGAGAGGGGAGGAAAGAAAAAGGGCAGAAGAAGGAATGCAGAGTTATAAAAAGCAAATTATTGTTATGATCAATTGTGGAGGAAAAAACCCCAGCAAAAATAAAATACTTTTTCTCTCTTGAAATGTGTGCTGTGGAAAGAACTATGAAGCATCCATACAGTCTTCTTTGTTTTATGACTAGAGCTACCAAATACTTTCTGTGCTCAGGATCGAGCACTGCAAACACTGAATTAAACTTTCTCAAGGCTAAAACTTCTTAATATTTTTAGCATACATTTACACCATTACTGATAAATTTGCTATTAGAGACATGCTCACAGTGAGCTCTCAGTGGGACACAGAATTTAGTGCTACTTATCCAGTGCTGGCCATAGCTTCTCCTCTTCAGCAAAAGCTCATCAGTTTGTGTAAATTATTGTAACTCTTGCAGGTAGAACTTTATTGTAGGTGACGCACATATGCCAGACTCATCTAGTATCATAACACTTTCTGTCACCTTCCTCCAAACAATGTCTGGCAGCAGTTCACACATGGAAGCAGAATTAACATGAAGAACAATATGGTGGCTGTGGCAATACAACCAGGGAGCAACTTCCTCCCCAGTGAAATCAAGATGCTTTTATACTCCAGTGTCTTAGGAGTCCCTATTCATCCCCACTAGTTTTTTTTTCTGATATGTAGTTTGTGATAGTCCAGTTTTCAATAGTGTTCTAGGTCAACTGCCCTCCACGAGAGAGGGTGAGAAATGTGGATGTCAGCTCTTTGAACCTGGCACCCAAGACTGAGGTAAAGATATGCTCCTTCAACCTTGCAAGGTATTGTATACAAGTATGCTCTTTCTCTGTGGTTCACATGCTGTGCACTGAATTCATTGTAACATCGGCAATCACTTCAAAGTCCCCTAAAGCAGAAAGCCTATTTCCACCCACTACCACTTCTTAGTTCTGTATTGTTACATGTCACTACTTATGCAGTCTCTTCAAAAAGTTCCAGTGAAATCCACCACAAACATAAAAGGTGGGGAAAAAATTATTATTTTATTAGAGGCTTGAACCTAGTTTGATGGGAATTAAACTGTGGCTCTTAATGACTAAACTTTAATTTTGAATATTAATGCAAAACGCAAGAAACTCTGACAAATTTGTAGTTTGTGATTTCCAAAGAAAGGAAGTATTAAAAACTTTAAATTTCAAATATTTTAGCTGAGAAACTAAACTCACATAATGTATTTATTTGCTTATTTGCTTCACTAAATGCATGTAGAATTTCTAAGCCAAAAAGATTGCATATTGTAGACTGCACCTTGTCACTGTTCACCTACAAAATAGAAGAGGAAACGTTTTTAAAGAGCTTCGAAGTATTGTACAGACAGACTTCCCACAGTAAGACATCACTAGCCAGATTATGGATCTGTATCACACTTCCTAGCCACACAGTCCCAGTCCCTTCACAGGTGAAGTAGTTGGGTCACTTATCCTTCATGGGTAAAGTAATTCTTACTAGCTGCCATTACTAGACTTTTTTTTGTGTGCTATGTGTCACTTGTTCTGCTACAAAATAGGGTTACTCACCCTAATCTAGAGGACATAGAAATGGAACCCAGGCAATGAGAGAACACAGAGAAACAGCTATTTGCCGTATCTACCCTTTCATACAGGGATCTTTTTACTTTTACAGTGTAGCTTTTTCGAGCTTTGATATAGCTTATTTATCTCAGTATTCATTCATTTTTTTCTTTTCCCTTGTCTCTTACTCCACTGTGGGTTTCTGAAGTTTCTATATTTTTGTTTTGCTCTTTATATGCTTCCTCCTTAATCACTACAGCTTCTCTTTTCCTTCCAAGGCTCTTTCATGTATCTTCTGTAACTTTCTATATAAAAAGCACAGACAAAACCAAAACAGAAACATTCTAACATGTCTGAAAGAATATTAAATATTTTAAAAGCCACAAGTAAGTCATATTCAGCTGTGCCACAAAACAAAGTAAAACTACTAATTACAAGCATTTTTTGTTATCAGCAGCAACCTTGAGAACTCCCCTTATACACTGAACACTTTTTAATTATTTACCCTACTGCAAACATCAGAATTATCAGTGTCTCTTCTTTGTTTACCATTGCATCCCCAAGGGACCAAGGTGAGGAGAATACAAAATCAATTTCAATCCTTATAGCTCTCTGAGCAACCCCTTACGTCCATTCGGAAGAAAAAGAAATGCGAAACTCTAAATACTCTGGGGATCTGAATCAAGTTTCTATCTTGTGTGTGGTTAAGGATCAAAGAAGTCTGAGAGATGGAAAAAGCCTATTAGACTTCATCATCTGACCACCACCTTTGTAAATGTAACAAATCCTTCTCAAATAGAGGCTGTAAATAGAAGGCAATGACAACTGAAACGTCATCGTTAATTTCCCAGGAACTAATTGCAGAGGCTGGATAATTTCACACTGACTTCGGTGGCAACCTGCAACCATGAACCTTCATGATTTTGTTTGCAGGCCAGTCTTCTGATGTTGTACCTGTGAGACATCCTGCCTGCTGGTGATAATGCCCTTGCTCACAGGGACCTGTGCTCCAGCCAGGCTCCCTCCCTCCTCGTGGGGCTTTTTTCCCACATGCCTCCATCCACACATGGGGAATCTCTTGCAACGTGATGGACACAGTGGAGAAGCAGAAGATTTCAGCACATCTGAAAGCTTTCTGGTGAAAGAAAAACATTTCTTGTTGTCTGGAAAGGGCAGAATGATCCATTTCAACATTGTTCTCAACCCCAAATACTAGCAGTGAGGGCCAGGAGGAAATGCAGAGGGCACTGGTACTATGGCTGAAGAAACTAAGAATTTAACTCCTAACACATCTGTTGCCCGCACAACCCTCTGACCAGCTTTGTTCCCACGTGTCCTCCGGCTTCATTCCCCCATGTCCTCCTGCCAGGACCGTGCCCTGGGTTAAAGCACTCAGCAGAAAACTACTAAGGTGCAGGTAAGTAACTGGTGTGGGTAGCTGCTTTCCTCTCGTCAGGGCTGTGAATATACCCTCTTCCCCAGTGGTTTGCTGCCTCTGCTCAGGGCCAGCTTAGCTAGAGCAGCTCTGAGACACCTTGGTAGGTGGTCAACCCCATCGGTCAGGAGCTGCATTTAAGCTGAGCATCTGGGTCCTGGTCTCTGTCTGAGCTAAGTTGCAGCTGCATGCCGGACCCCTTTGGTTCGGTCCCTGCCTGACTGACCAGACTGACATCAGTTTGATGCACCTCGTCGCTGTGGACTTTCCTGGAGATCTGGACTTTTGGCTGTTGAACCTGGTTGCTGTCACTGGACTTGCTCTGCTCTTCTTGTTCAGGTAGTGTGGGACAGCCCCCCTTTGGCGAGGCCACAACGAAATTTCAGTGTGAGTTATCAAGCACATAACTCCTCTGCTGAATATGCAATCCAAGCAGGATTTTGCAGATACTTTCAGATATATATAATGTTTTCCATGACTAAGGAAAAAGACAAAGTTATGAATTATAGTAACTGAAATAACAGTGTTTATTCATGAAGCACTCAAAAATTATTCAAAAATTTTCTTTTGTTTATGTAGCTACAAAATTGTAAGGCAGGTTGCTTGGAGACAATCAAGGTCAGATAGTTGTCAGTAAAGAAGATGTGTTCCTATATAGATAGAACCAATTTCCTATTAATCTCCAACCTCCCTTGGTAGCACTGATCAGTTAAACTCAGCGGCACAATAGTTCGGAAATGCAGCTGCAAGGAAGTGATTCAATAATTTTGGTTTCTGGATCTGTCCCTCTATCATCAATAGAGAAAGACCCCTTGGGCTTAGACTCACTGCCAGGGGTGGCAGCTGGTAACAAATATATCGGTTTTACAGCAACTGCTGAAGCATGAAGTGGCTGGTAGCAGTAGCTGCCCAAGAGGGAAATGCACATCCCTGTAACAGAGTAGAGAGGGAATGGTGTGCAGGATCCTCTGTTGTTGGGGAACCCAGGAGATGGTGTGCAGGATCCTCTGTTGTTGGGGAACCCGGGAGATCCCAAGGACAAACACCAGAATTTGGCACAAGCATACCTGAGACAACAATGATTCCAGTGAGGGACACCTGAATAGTCAAGAAGGAATTACTGAATGCACGGTGGAAAGGCATCAGGCTTTGGTGCAGGAATACATTATACTTTAGACCTCAGGATGTGGCCATGTGATGAGACCCGAGACTCTGCTGAGAAGGATGTAATTTACTACCCAATTGGCACTGACGTCTGCATATACTGGAGTGCTTTGTGAAGGACTTCTACACATCTGGCCTGTGGCTGTAGCGTCATTTTTCCATTATGGCAATATCTGAGGATCTCGGGGTCAGAATTTTAGGTATCATGGTTAGTACTCCCAAGGATAACATTAACCATTGGGTTTTGTTCTGGTTTGTTTTCTACTTCATCTCTCTCATATGTGCAGTCTTCGTAGTTCCTGGGGGGTATGCTTGCGTCTCTGTTCCATAAACAGGGAGAAGGGGCTGGGTGCATAGATTTTATAGGTGTCTGCAGAAAGGACATGGCTGCTGGGTGGAATTTTCACTGGGTTATCTCCTGCTCTACATCTGCAAAGCAGTGTGAAGCATTCAGATTACAAAACTAATGATCTGAATATTCTTCTTTCTCTGAATGTTTTCTTTTTGGTTTTTTTTTCAGTCTTCCTTAATTTCTCCTATTCTACTCACTGAAATGTTGTCAGACCACCTGGATATAAGTACTACCTCATTCACCTTGGACTAGAATGATCCAGCATTTTTAAGACTATGGAAACAAGAAGTTATTTTACTGCTCAACAAGGTTTTCTTTCTTACTCAGGGCAAGAAAATTAACACAAATTAAGAATTTTCTTCAGGTGAAGAAGTGAGAGTTGGTATCAACTCGGAAAGCTAAAATTGTTAATCTAATAACCTTATGCAAGCCTATACCTGGGCATAAATTCAGCAAGTTAGATGTGCTTTAGGTGTATAGTTTTGTCACAGAGCCTTTGCTTTGGCATTAGCCAAGCACCTTGATGTGCTGACTGCTAGGCAAATTATTTTATATAGGTTTTTTTCTTTGACATCACCCTATTCGGCTAAGGGTGCTAACCTGTTCACAGTTTCAGTCCTGCAAATAGGAGTTATTGATCCATTGACCTCATTGAAGCATTTACATTGATATAGGCCCTGGAAAGTAAAGATGATGAGTTTGTCCTTACGAACGTTTTTGACTTGAAAACAGTCTAGTAAGCAAGGAGTGCTGAGCCAATAAATTTAAGCACTTTAGGTTTGACATCAACTGCACTAGCTAGAAGTGATGATCAAGTGTTCTTATCAAGGTTTTGACTTTGGTTTTGATGCTGCTGTAATTCAACATCTTTCTTTTTTTGTCATCTGTCTTCTAGATTCTTTTTTTTTTCTAGTTAAAGTTAGAGCCATGAGAAGCCTAACCTAACCATGAGAGAGAAAAACAAAGCTTTCCCTTTTTGAACTAGAGATAAGTTGAAGGACTGAGAGGATGATCATTTAGTAGTATCCTAATTCATTTTAGGTTTTGGTAAGCCTCTGCTTTTTATGTGCTGTTCTTTCACTTACACTTAAAAATGTCTTGAAAATTATATAGGTATTTTTAAAGTATTTTTTTTCATTGGGAGTGTATCTGGATGAAAACCAGATCAAATCTTCTGGGCTGTGTAGGAAACACTGTGTAATGCTTTTCCTTCTGTTTTGTTTTCTTTTTCTAGTGACTGAAACAGGAATTTCCTCTGGCTTGTAGATAGAATATAGATAAATGTCAGTATGCATTTTTGTTTGTAGCCTAGCAGTGAAGAAATCCAGTAACTGGGATGTTAGTGATCCTTGGGAATTTTAAACTGGAAAATGTATCCCAAAATTTTGATTTTTCCATTAGAAAAATCCAGCTATTTATTCTGAAGACTGTTGTCAAATCTGTTTTCTCCCCACATATCACCATCTTTTCTGCTGTTACTAACTTTAAGGAACTTGAAAAAGGAATGAAGACTGAAAAGCTGCAGTTCTAATGCTTGCTCCTTCGAGATAGTAAAGGGCCTTATCAAACATAGACAAGGCAGAAGCTTAGGGTTTTTCTGGTCTCCTGGTACAGCTGTGGTTTTTTTCAGATCTCCACATGCAAATGCAGGGGAAAAAAAACCCTGCACTCTAATATTTAACTAAAATCATAGAAGAATCACATAAGCTGTAGAAGGTTTTTTATAAGGTGAGACTTGTATCTCTTCACCCTACTAACTAGGAGGGAAATAACTAGTGAAAAGAAGAAAATCCAGCAGAACAGCTTCACAACTTCTGAAAATAAAACTCTGTATCAAAAGTCAAGCAGGTATGATGGTAGTTATTTAACCTGAAAACGTGGCCAAAGAAAGAGAGACCTGGAATAATATCTGAGAAGCCAGTAATAATGCAGTACCCTTTGGGATGGTATTATCTGCAATGGAAATTCTGAAAATCTCTGAAGATTATGGAATGAGAAGAACAATAGCTACCTGCTGCTATTCAGAAGAAATCAAAAAGCCATAATAATGCACATTATGCTGTCTGTGAATGGGACACATTCCCCATTTGGTGAAATCACTTTAACCACTGATTGTTAATGCTATATGAAAGAAAGTTATTTGCTTCTTCTAAAGAAAGAGTAAAACACACCTTTTCTTCTAATATCATCATCCATGTTAACGAACTGCTGTTTACCCTGTCTCTATCCCTCTGAACAGAAAGGCATTTATTAGAGATGGCCCCGTTGCTTGATATTCAACTAACATTTCATTTTCCTTAATGCTTTATGGTAAGAACGTCTCTCTGAGCTTGTCGAGATCAAGAGGAGTTGAGCCAGGACCTTCTAAAGCCTGTGACAATGCAGTGGCTCAGTGTGACAGAGGGGCCGTGTCCATGATGTCATGAGGGCTTTGATGTGGCAGCAGGCAAGCAAGATAGAACAGCTACAGAACACTGGACCATTTTATCAGCATAGCTCACATAGGCCTGACAGATTTTTGATCTGAAATAAGTTCAGTAAAGTTTCTGCTCCAATAAATGATTGTTAGTAAGACAGAGGCCCTGAGCTACTACCTTCACAGAGTATGATCTCAGATGAGTGATCCAATAATTTGGAAAAGACCAAATCCTGAAGTTGACCGCACAAAGTGGCCAGCCAGACCAGTAACCTTACCAAAGCCCCTTCCTTGATATCAGTCTAACAAGTCAAAACTAGCAGTATCTATAAAGCCCCTGATTTGAAATTGAGGTGCCTTTGAGTTTTGCCTCTTAAGGAGATCCAAAAAGTGTGTTTCATGTATTATCCTGCAAATGTGATATACCCCTTAGCTTCTGAGGCTGCTTGCCTGGGGCTTTCCAGAGTGTGTGCTTGTTATGTTTATGATAACTGCAACAAATTTGCTGCTGCTGCTAGAACTGCTAAGTGGTATCTGAGTTAAACTGTAAAAGTTTCTGGCACCCTGAAGCATGGGGAACTGGCATTTATCATTCACATTTCTTGATGGTAATTTTGGGGAGACCTACTGTATTTATCAGGTGAGTACCACATAGCATTGTCAGAACAGCACAAAAGGGCGTTGCATTGATTCTTTTGGTAATGCAGATTTTCATGTTTCCTTGGATCTACTGCTGTATACCGGTCAGCCTGCAGTGGATTTGGGACATTTTACAGGAGTGAGAGACTGCCCTTCCATGATTAAACACAGGAGTTAGTGCAAGTTGTCTCTCAGGTCACTTGGTATTGTAAGTCTAAAGACGGTCAAATAAGTGCCTTAGGAAGTTTTTCCAATGATCTCCAAAAAGTAGGTTTATTGTTCTGAGAGTTGCACATTCTCCCAGGCAGTCAGAGATACTGACTTTAGCTGCAAAGCCGGTATAAGTAGCTCCTACATTCTTTCTCTGGTCATTTTTTCTGTCCTCATGGTTCAATTTTTCCTCCCACCTATCTCCTCAGCTGCACAAAATCTGTTCTGTGGTGGGCTGAGCAGGAAACTGGATCACTGAACTCAGCTAATTAAAAGTACTCTTTTAAAGAAAGAAAAATAAGACCGCAATGTGCCAAAATCAGTTGTGACAGATGGCATCTGTTTTGCCTGCCCTTGCTTTTGTGTGCCTTTAAGAAGCCTCAGTGAGGTGAAGCCTCCAGAAAGACAGGGAAATTGTTCCTTTCTGTAGGGATCTGTTGTAGCTGCTCAAAGAGGAGTGGCTTGGGAGACTGCAGAGTGTGGCTAGGTGCAGCTCCTGGAGACACTTTGAGACTGCAGTGAGGAGCAGAGAGACATCAAAGCAGGCTGGGCAGAGTAGCTGTGCTCAGAAAGTCATCAACTAATTAAAGTCTAGAAACCAAGCAAGGGGAAAATTTTTATTTCAAGTGCATTTAACCCACTCGGTTTGAGTTTTCAGAATTTAAAAATAAGGTATTGTGGTCATCGTTGTTCTAAAAATCCCGGGGCATTCTAGCTCTTTTTTAAAGTGCTCAGTATGAGACGAGAGACTAGGCAGGTGCAGGTCCACATCAAAACCATAGCCAGCTCTGTTATAGTGAAACTACAGCTGTGTTAAGTAGCCTGTAAACTATATTCATAGCCAAAATCTATCAGACATTTCCTAGTATGTTGTGCTCATTAAGTCTTTCCTGACAACTTTATACCTTTTGCGTGGAAGTGCTCCTCTCTCCTAAAAGCTACACTTGCTTGTTGGCATTCCTCTTGTTCCTCCTGCTTGCCATTTGATCAGATACTAGCATTTATATTTTAAGTGTCTATTTTGTCTGATGTGAAGACACTTGCCTAAAATGGGCTTCAAAGAGTGGTTGGCACCAATAAAAGATATACTCTCAAGCCAGGAAAATCCCAAACCAGTATTTCTAAGAAAGACAGAAGAATTTCTGCATTATATTGATGACTGAACTATTTTTAGCAAAGCCACAGCATGGTCAGTTTAGTTCTAAACCCACTTCAGAAGAGGGTAGGTTAGAAGATGAAGAGTGGCAGAGTCTAATGGTTGCCTGGAAGTTTTGTAGAGCTTCCAGAGTAACGCGGAATTGCTACTGGAAATCAGCTGAAGGAACTCAAGTGTAAGTAGCTATTGCATATAGGTCTGAAGACAGCTTAAAAGTAGACCCATTGAACAGTATAAAGCTAACTTCAGTCAAGCACCTGGTACTGGTAATAAGGAATCCTGTCTTTAAGGACCATTATTGCTGAACAAACTTCTGCTAGAATTTTAGATGCTCTATTGTATTTAGTTGAGGTATCTTTAGCCCAATACATGCCTTAAATTTATGGACACGTATCTTGAAGTGGATTCAAAATTACATGGGAAGTCAAAAGAAAAATATGTTTTTGTTGATGAGGAGAAGTATTGAAATAAACTGGATTTTTTGAGAGATTAAAAGACTGATACTTCATGGCTACCTACATTACAGGAATCTGGTAGAGATGATGAAACTGTGAATAGCAAAGTCAGCCAATGATTTGTCGAGACAGAATAGAGTCTGCTAGTAAAGTAAGGATGATACAAAAATACATGTTTTTTCCTCTTGTATTTTGCAGGTGCTCTGTGCTATTCTTTTTTTTTTTTTTTCCCCTCCTCCCCCATTCATTTTTTGCAAGGAGAGGGAGAGGGGATGATCCGCCACTATCCAGAGATGCTGCTAATTATAGACCAAACTGACCAGTGAAAAGAGGTCTGCAGGTTGGCTAAAAATTCTTCTAAATTAACTTCTGTGAATTCCACTTCCAGAGGATTCTGTTTTGCACTTGTCCAGTTATCTACCAGTCAGATATTATTTTTAATTCATGGGCTGATTTCTGGCAAGCATTGCTGACACTAAGTTGGTTTCATGCAGTAAGAGAAAGGTGTCTGATGGTACTCAGGGTGCCTCAACAGTTTTCACCAGGGTTAGCTAGCTTGGAAAGCTACAATATCCCAGCTACTTTGTGGTACTCTTACCTTCTTTGCATAGGGATTTTGTTTAATGAGAGCTTTCGGACATGTACTGTTTTTACTCTGTATTTCTTCATAATACAGCGTGACAGGACTTATCACAAGTTCCAGCAGAACCCTGATTGATAGAAATAATTAATAATATTACTTTGCACTAGGCAGTTCCTGCTCACAGATTTCAAACTGCTTTTCAAAAAGAAGTAGAACTGTTAATATCCCCATGTTACTGAAAGAAAAGCAAAGGAAAAGAGGTTTATTATGCAGTCACACAGTGTGTCAAGGGAAAGCAAGGGGCAGAATCCACATCACCTGACTCTCACCTGATCACCCGTTTTGGTTGCAATGCTGGTGGCATGTGGCATTTGCAGAACGCTTCCTCTTCTTCTCTGGTGCTGTGGTTAGGGCTCAGTGCATTTCCAAATGTTAGATGGGGAGGGGGAGGCTTGGAGACTCCTGCTTGTACCTTGCTATTTCCATTTCTTCTCATACCTCCTCACAAAAGATCCAAGCTACAAAATATGTGAGGTAGAATAGGTGGCTACAGACTACTGTAACACCCTGACCGAGAAATTGATAGGATGTCACTTGCTAGGATGTAATTTCCAATAATCATATATCTTCTGTTTACCTCCCTCTTAGTGATTTACTGTGTAACAACTCCCCACCATATATCTGTAGGGAGCTTCTCTGCTCACCTTGGTTTCTGCCTTTCAAGATACTGCACTGCATGATGATAAGCTTCAGAGAGAAATGACTACTGTCGACAAACCCAGTCATCCATGTTGTACATTGCATTACCTAAATCCCAGGGGAGTGTCTATCTGCAGGTGAATGCTGATGGCAGAATCCATTTAGAGAAATGGCTGATGTTGCTCTGTTTATTTGCATACAGAAGTATCTGCAAAGCATCTTATTATTCTATTCCCATATTCTTTTCCCGACAATCATTCTCTGAGGACAGAACTATAAAAATGAGTGTTAAAAAGCTATGAAGTACCTTAAGAATTTTGTTTTTTCTTAAAAAAAAAAAAAGTTTCATTTCTACTGTGCAAACAGTAATAAATGAGAAGGTGAGAGAGACTAGAACTGAAACCAGGAAAATAAAGATAATTTAATTTTACAGAGCATTTCAATATTTTGCTTTTGGCGTTCTTTCTTCATTTGCTATAAAAATATTTCTTTTTAATTCTCTGTGAAAGAAAATAGAAATGTGGACTCTGGGAGCTCTCTGTCACTAGCTCAGAAGCAGCCCACCTGATGTTTTTCCCCAGAGCCGTGAAATACTGAAGCCTCAGGAACAGTCGATCTGTCTTCTCGGGAGCTGTTCGGCTAAATTCTCAGGGAACTGGTTGCTGTCCAGCAAACTCCCTTAGCACTGTGGCAGAATTGAAATATCTCTGCAACTCATTTAAAGTTCAGGAAAACAGTAAATTCTGGTAAAAAAAAAAAAAAAAAAAAGTTATATTTGTTAAAACTTGCTGCAAAGAGAAATGACCTTGTATATTTAATTAAGTCTTAAAAACAAGGTAGTCATCATACAGACAAAACTGGGAGGAGGCAAATTCTGAGGTACATTAATGCTCCTTTACACCTGTCTGTATAAATAGGCATTAATGGGGCCACAAACTGCTTCCAGAGAAACAGCCTGAGAGCGTATGACTGCTCTGGCTGACCAAATACCTTGTTTAGGACCTCTAGACCAGCTCACAATGTAAAGGATATGTCAGGGTGAGAGCGGGTAATAAGAGGAAGGCAATGAGTTGGGTCTAGGGAATCCAGTTATTTCTACTTTCTAGAGCCTGATTTCCTGCAGGAAAATACAGAAATACTGCAAAGTTGCTTTTGCCTCTCACTGCTTGGAGCAGGGGGAAAGACTTGAGAGGTATGGCCTTCATTTCCAGCAAACATATTGTTTTTTAGCGAGGTGAGGGAAGAAGCCTTCAAGTCCTTTATGGTATTCAGGAAGAATACCCAGCTGATACCAAGCCTGCCTACCTATGCGCCTCATTGAAAGTCTAATTTCTAACGTGTACAGAGGCAGGAAGATTACAATTTCAATAAAAGCTGTAGGCTTTTTTCTTCACTTTAGCTCATCTATTTTAGGTGTTTCTCAGTGGCATGAGATTCAATTAATTAATGTTATGCAATGAGGTAAGTTAAACGTTGTTTGCCGGGCTGGGCTGTGAGCTTTACGTTCACAGTTTCTTGTTCTTGAGGGCTTTAAGGGACACTTCGAGCATTCTGCACAGGTGTTGTTGATGTCCATTATTTGCAATAGCTGCTTGAGAAATAAACTTCCTTTCCCAGTAGTCTATGTTCTTTCCAGTGGGTCCTCTTATTCCCTGCTATTAAGCAGAGATATACCTTGTATTTCTAACAGAACTTATCATTTTAGTTTAAAAGCCTTGGGGCTTTTTATTTCCATTGGTGTTGTCACTGTAGCTCTGGGGAGAATGTTTGCTACATGACCCACATGCCCCAGAAAAGTATACTCAACAACAACAACAACAACATTTACCTTTACTGTGTAAATATGGCTCTTTATTGTTGTCAGCTTTAGTTAACGGAATACTTTGAACAAAGGTTTTGACTACAGAGTAATTTACTCTGCATACTAAACATTTTGAGGTAAGTCAAAGTAGGCATGAAACAGAATATGCATATAAGCTTCAACCCTTTTCCTGGATATCTTTTTACTGAACTCAGTAAGACTGTGAATGCAAGATATGTTGCAAGGCACTGAAGGAATGTACTCAGTTCATGACGAAGTAGGGCTCCTCATCACTGCTGGCAGGCATAGATATTCCAGTCTGGAGATGTTTTGACTCCTCTGATGGTCATTTGATTCTCCCTTGGCAGGGAAAAAGAAATACTTTTGGAACCGCCTTTGTGAGGGAGCAGAGCTGCAGAAGCTGCAGTTTCCAGGTCAAGAGTCCTGCAAGCACCAGGACAGTGCTTTGAGCCTAAGAATTAGGATTTTGCAGCCTCCTACTTCTCTGCTTCCTTTGTCGTCCAAGTGGAGGGTTGCTGAGACACCCAGGTGGTGAAATTGCAGCAAATATTAGCAAAGGCTTGCAGTATACAATTGCATTTGAGGTTAAAGAAAAGATAAAAATAATAGAAACTATGAATATCTGTTTGTGGCCTGATATTCACCTTGCGGGACTTACTGCTCTGTGATTCTGGAAGCATCCTTGACTTCCACAAGTTTTTGTGCCATTCTTAGCCAAGAGTAGCTAACTAGCGGCATTACCTGTTAGCAGCATCTGCTCTCAGTACCCAGTATTGCATGTGTTAACCACATAACAGAATCACACGTGGTAAGGAACAGATGAGCTGAGCTGCAAGATTTGCTGGGGATTGAATTAATTTTTATATAATTTTATTTTCATTATTCAACCAGCTGTGCGGCCACATCCATTTAGTGAATAACTGAGACTATTTTTAACCTTTGGTCACTAAGTATGTATTTTAGCCCAGCTTTTACCACTCTAACCAAGTTAGTGGTTGCTTGCTCTTCTCACTGTGCTTATAATTAATATCAAACTAAAATATGATATGAGTCAAGCAGAATTTGAATTTAGTTTCCCTTTTTTATATTCTGAAAGTTAAAGTTTGACAGTGAGAACATGCAATTCTGTTCCTCACTCAGCATCTAAGCGTGTAATGACTTTGTCCTGTGACAGAAGTGTGGAGAATCACTTTTGTAGGGGTTGCAAGTATACTTGTGAGATACTGCTGTTTTCTGCGTAAGAAATGCATATACAGGGATTATACTGCAATCTGCAGGAAATACAAAACTTTGCCAGCCAAACCTAAGTTATAAACCCAGGAGGATCTGTTGATCCAGAAAATGACCTGGTCTGAAGGAGGTTAATTCCCAGCCAGCAGTAAAAGTGTTTGGTAAGGTGCCCCTGGTTGGGAGCTAATTAGATGCCGCTGAGCCTGCTAGGGTCTCCAGGTGGCAAATACAACACATCTCATGTCACTATCACACTTCAGCAGTCCTGCCACACGTTCCTGCATTTAGAAGGGATGTCTCACATCTGGTCGAGCTGTGGGGAGGCTGAAGGAATCTTCCTTCAGCTATGTCTTCCAGTCTCACATATCAGATGTGGGCCCTGTTACACATGTCACTGCTGCCTCCTCTTTTATTGCTTCCCCTGCTGGACTGTGACGGCTAAGAAGGAGCTGCTTGGTGGGAGAAGGAGGCATTGCTACAGGGGGCTTGTATATGTGGACGTGAAAGCTTACCAAGTAACACTCCTGTAATGAGCAATATCTGATATATCCAGCTGTGCCTATATTGTTGGATCTTGAGCCACAAGCAAGCTCAAACATGATTTACATTCTGTGTCCACGTTGCCAGTTCTAAGACACCGGTGCCCACTTCTCCCATAAGTTCATCGCTGCTTGTGATGTTAAGGCATCCTGGAAAGAGCCTGGGCTGAGGTCTCTGGTAAACACTGGGAAGTGTGAAATTGCTGTGTGGCAGTGAGAGGGATCACAACACACCTGGCCATGTGTACTGTAAGGTGGGACGTGACGACCAGTAGGGAGTGCTTGGGATAGCACTGCCCTAGCTTTCTCTCTTGCTATCCATGAAAGCTCAGCTGAAGCCAGAAACTTGAGTTTTGCCCGTGTCTGAGCAGCCTGGATGGCAAGGCTGTTTGGACATAGATTCAAAATGCAGTTTAAGAGAATCTTATGAACTTTGTTGCTTTTAAAGAGGAGAGTTAAGAAGTCACAGCTAAATAGAAGCTACATAATAAAAGAAATTATTTGTAGGACACATGAACTGCACTGTGTGGTTTGAGTTTCTAAGTTAAATGGGATCGACAAAGTGAAAACTCCAGCTAAGCTGCACTCAGTTTGCAGACACTGCTTACTTAGTCACAACTTGGAGTTTCAGTGGACACTAGTGCTGCTAAGGATATCTGGAAATAAGGCTGTTTTGGTTTAAGACCCTAACCGCATATTTAGAAGTCTGACCTAACTTTGAAAATGCAACTTTCTACAGCAGGTTGTCTTATACATACCAATAAGATCTGCGAACATTTCCAGTAACGGGTTTGAAATAGCTTTCTTCATTACCTGAACAGCTCTGAGGGTAGTCAAATGGCATTTGTCAGACAAATTACTCAATTCCTTGTCAAATTTCTAGTACATTCTTCATGCAATTTTTAAATTATTGATTTGCCAGCTTTAGCTATTTTCGTGGTCTAGATTTTCTTAAGAATTCAGAGAGAGAAGCTTTGTACAAACACCAGTGGCCATCGTAACCATTCAGTTTATAGCCAGTCAGCTCCCGTGAAAACTGCAGATTAAAGACAATCTGTTCTTGCATAGCTGGAACAGCAGGAATTGACTCAATAGGTGGTTGAACAGCTCTGAGCAATACTAAACTGTAATGAATTTGTTTTGCTGAAGAAAGGTGAAGGCTCAGGGCTACATCTACACAGGACATCCATGGAGCAGAAACTTATGGGAATACCGTGAACTACCCAGAGACATAGAGTGGGATTTGTGTGTGTGTATGTGTTTCCTTCTTTAGTACTCTCTCTTTATCGCACAAAAGCAGTTATTATTTGAGCTGGTTTGGGAATACACTGGTGCCAATGCATTTTTCCTTAAGTAATTTCCGTGGTTTGGCTTTTGTGAAGTCCAGTTGCTTTTTTTACTAAACCCTTTGAATCTGATATGCTTTACAACTGTCTTCCTTTTCCTTGCCTTGCACATCCACTGATTTTAAATTGGGGGCTTTCACTGATTAGGGTATTAAATTTTACAGGACTTTTACAAGATGATTTGCCCGACTAGTTGTATAAGAGGAAATAGCACTGCATTTTTTGAATGAGATACGTTTGAACTTTGCATGCACATTATGTTCAACTTCATATTTCTTTACAATGATATTAATTATAAACAATAGTTAAAACACCATTTTTTTTCACTTTCATTTTCTTTTCTTTTTTTTTCTTCTTTTTTCTTATTTTTGTAGTTGTTATTAGTTGGTTAGGCAAGTATATTTCCAGCCCTACAAAATTGAGTTGAAAAAGCAAAAAAGCTTCTCCCTTGGGAAACAGAGAGAGCAGACTACCCCCTCCTGCAAAGTCTGGGGAAACAGCGGAGGAAACCTGGGCCCTTGCTCCCATAGCTTAGAGCCACCGTGGCCTCACCGGCACAGGAGATTGGGGCCAACAGCTCTGCTTCCACCATGTGCAGACAGAGCGGTGGGAAAAGAGGCTCCCACAACCCAGTGGTGTCCCCTACATTTCAGGTGAAAAGGAGCGAATGCTCATTGGTTCAAAAGGCCATTTGGACATAGTTTCAAGAACTTCTTCACAGTTAAAATGAACAGGATAAGATTTTGTCTTATTATATGATTCCTAGCAGCCTTATAACAAACCTCTTAGAAACTGTCCATGAAAAAGTCCTAGACAGTCTATAAGGTAATTAAACTTTCCTCTAAATCCTAACTTAACAGAGAAATAAACTGTTAGATTTTTTTTCCTAATTAAACATAATTTTCACATTTTACCTATGCAAACCACATAATCATATGCAAGAAGCTGATACTGTCTTCCCTTAACTCAAATATTAAAATTTCAAGTATAGTAATGCTTTAACTTAGTAAGACAAAATCCCAATCCAGCCATAGATTAATGCTAATAATTAAGAAATTCCAGGCATTTAACGTTATTAGGAGTCTGATACAGCAAAAGTGTTAATATTTTAAGAATGTTTAGAAGACAAGTGACTATAATATTCTTCCATAAATATTTTAACACTACATCATATTTTTTCTTAACATTAAAATATCTCACAGAAAAGAAAATAACTTGTGGGGTTTTATATTGTGCATGTATATGATGCTAGTTTTACCCACCCAATTCAACATATGTAACACTTTATTATTATTTCATAGCTATGGACATAAGAAAGTCTAACTAGCAATTTTTTCTGTTGGGTTTTGCTCCAATTAATTCTTTTGTACTTCAGTGTAGAGAAAAATAAAGGTGCCTCCAAAAAGCAGTAATTACAAATAGATTATGGGGCAGTAATGCAAAAATTCTTCATAATCAGGTTGCATTCAGTGTTAATCAAGAAGAGATTGTGTGGAAGGAGAGTTTTTAATTCCCTGTATCCAATGGACTTCATTCCTTTCTGTCTTTGGTGTAAATGGTAAGTTCTTCACTTTTTTCCATTGGAATAAACAGAATCATAGGTGCAAATGAACAGAGATAAATCAGCTGTCTGTAAAACTGGTATTTCAAAGAAGAGAAGAAACCCAATACGTTTAGTAGATCAGAGGAAGGCTTCAGAGCTCTCCATTAGGCAGCTTCCGTTAATCATCACCATTTTTAAAACTCTTGACAGAAGTTTAACAGAAACTAGGTATTAATGTCTTTACTGGGCTGCTTTATTTTTGCACTGGTGATCTCAGGCTGGGAAAGGAATTGGAGGAAGAACAGAAAAGTATCAAGAAGCTTTGGTCTACAATGAATGCCTGAAAGTTTTTTCCTTAAAACTCTGCCCTCAGTGCATATATGCATATACCACCTTTTAGCAGAGTAACCCCACTCAGCTCCCATCAAAGCTTGCAGTAACAAATCCAGAGCCCGTGACTTGAACTCTGCTGTCAGTGGGTAGTGCCTGCAGTGAACCAAGCACAAGGACAGCGTGTTCTCTGCCACCTGTGTTGCTAAGCAGATGGGTTGCTTTATTTCCTACCAGTTGGCACAAGGAATACTTGCAGCTCAGGGTAAGGCAGCATGACTTTCAAGCTCAGCAATGCCT
The DNA here is from genome assembly GCA_013389945.1 of Fregata magnificens. Taxonomy (NCBI): domain Eukaryota; kingdom Metazoa; phylum Chordata; class Aves; order Suliformes; family Fregatidae; genus Fregata; species Fregata magnificens. The sequence continues at coordinate 49,675 of WAAD01031612.1, forward strand.
ACAATAATCCCCAATTCTAGAGGAGGAAAGTAGGATCCACAATCAATAGCAACTGAGATAGGTGTTACGATAACCAACCCTAATCTTGTTAAAATGAACACTGAAACAAAACAAAATACGCTAGAGGGAAATACTGTAGCTGAAGATACAGTGAGCTACAGTAATTCAGGTAGCTGGTGAACCATGGTGTCTTTTAGTTCATTTCCACACACGGTAGATAATTACTTCATTTCCAAGCTTTGGTTAGAAAGCCACTGAGGGAATCGATAGGAAGTCTAGTCTCCAGATAAAGTGTGTTCACCTTTAAAATGTATTTTAAGTGTAGCCACTGCAAAGTGCTTCAGTGCATGATAACATTTTCACTGGATATCAAAATTAAGTGACTGAAAAGCAGGATAGGCATTGTGAAGGACAAAGGTAACATTATATTACTTACATTTTTTTGGCATGTTACCATTATTTCATTTGTAGCTTTAAGGGGAGTAGAAATATCTCTTTTGCATATTAAAGTGCAGGCTAAATAGACAGCTACTCTATGCTTATTAAATATGACTGGGTTTTCAAAACATATGTATTGTGAAATGTGAGAGAACATTATTGAAAGTACACATTTGTATGCTATGGGTAATTCACAATAATTATTTTCTTAATGGTCAGTTGAAATCTAGGTGGCATACAGAATAAATTTCATACACATTTAAATTAAAAGTGTATTTAAAATGCATTTTGAAAATTACCCAATTTGACATATACTTATATTTGTAAATAAATATTAAGTTTTGCCTAAGTTATCTAGGCTCAAGGAGGTACTACCTGTTCGATAAATGTTTAGTTTAAAAAAAAAAAAAAAGAGACAAAAAGCTATAGCATCATCCTAGGAAAACACGCTGCTGCTGACCACAAAAGCAGCGGGGAGAGCTTCATGACACAGCCCAATTTTACTGTATTTGAGAAAAGGACTCAGTGGTATAAAAACCGGTTACAGAACAAGCATTACTGCGTGACTTGGGAAACTTCTTCAAAAGAGCTTAATTCTCACTGCTTCACGAAAACGCTGGCTCCTATCATGCCTGGACGACTATACTTGATATCAACAGTGGAGAGAAGCAGTTTTGTTCCCCTGTTAGTTCCTTCTGATCCACGTTGCCAGCATCCAAGCAAATTGCTTAATTAGGGTAACCTCAGGATTCTGGACACTTCATCCTCTAATAGCTTGGGATTTGCCAAGTCACTGAGACCTCCCATTCATGCGTCTGGTCCGAGAGTACCAGTTGCTCCAGGAGCCATGAAGACAGTGATACAGAAATTGACTTGGTGACTGCCTTAGCCTTTACCCAGGGAGATGGATAGAGTGGTTATTTTGACTCTGATGGTTTTACTAATGGGAGAACAGTGAACTGCTCAAAATCTACTGAACCTGAATTTGAGGTGGCAGAATCTGTTTCCCAGTGAGTGAAATTTTAAGTAGCTGGTATTTTCTTTTATATTTTAATACCTTCTAAATCAGGATAGTTCTGTAATAATATGTAGAAATGTTCAGTTTTAAAAGATCCAAACCCAAAACTGATTTACTGAACTATCCATTTTCCCAGCTCTGATTAAGGGAACACATCCAATTACATAAGTATATTATTAATGCTCATCTGTAGTGTAGTAGAATTAAAATTGCAATGCCTCCCAATCACAGTCTAAACCGTGCAGTAATCAAGCATTAATTTAGCAAGTTCATTTTTCCATTATGCTGTTTTCAACACAAAGTTACCATATTAGCATATGGTACCATAACATTGCAGTTCAAACCAAATGCGTGTTGGGCATAGGAAGCACAAAAGACAGCTTGCATTAAGTACAAATGGAGGTCACCTTTGAGATGCTGTGGTCCCTGCTTGGGACTGCACCTATCTTTAATCACTTTTAAAATGGAAGATAACAGGATGTGATTGAAAATCCCTAAACAGTAACATTTACTGAAATGACAGTAGAAACTGCATATTTTAAAAGCTCACTATTTGAAACTCTTAGTGTTTCCAATGCCGTGTCCCACTTGACTCTTGCCCCAATAGACCACATCAAAACAGGACTAACATTATACCACTATATTGAGTTCAAAGCTACAGTAAAGTGTCCAGGAGTCTAACTCTGCCCAATTCAAGTTATTCTTTTAAGTATGTGCTGCTGTATTTAAATATCAAATTAGAGAGGAGGGAGAAAAGTGAGTTTTGTTTTTTTCTCTGGGTTTCTGTGTGGCAAATAAAAAGTATTCATAAAATGATGCACTGTAAATAGCAAAAAGGCATAGGTTTATCTTTGAAAAAAATAGTGTCCTTTGCAGTGTGCCAAGGTTTAAAAGTAATTATTTATCATTATATAAATTCCTTTTCTTCCCTTTTTTCCCTAACTTGATCCACCTTTTTTTTTTACTTTTTCTGCACTCATTTAGATAAAAATAGGCAAATCTCTGAAAATAATCCATCCTATGTCTGTCATTCATGCTTTTATGATATGCATTGCTTTGGTAATTTTACCTACTGTGAAATTTTTGGTTTTAGCTAAGATTAACTAGGCTTCAAAGTACTTTCAAGGCTAACAATACAGACAGCAATCTGCTCATTTGTGAGGATCTTTTCTTTACAAATTTGTGATAATATAGAACTGTTTTTCTCTAACTCACTAGCCAGCACTTGCATTATCCCATCTCTTGAGAATCTTTTCCATAGTGGCAACCATGAACAAAGGAGAGGTATGGTCACAATTCAGAAGGTACATCTGTATGTGAGGCAAGAAGTATCACTCTCTAATAGAATCTTTGGCTAAAATCCAGTACAAAACTAAGCTTGCAATGCTTTTTTTTAAACAACAACAAAAAATGTTTAAAGAACAATGTTTTGTACTTAATGGACTAAATTTCACTCTACTGGAAAAAAAAGTCTCTGTTTTTACTTCTACATTGTGCTAGTAGACCATGACTGTTCCCTTGGAGTTTACTCTCTCTGTCACTTGCTAATGTTGGCCTAAGAAAAACAAATTCAGGCAGGTGCTAAACCATCAAATAACAAGTGAAGACATGCCAAATTGCATAACTAATGGCATTGTAAATTGAAAATAATAAGTTAGGGAATGTAAGTTTGTATTTTAGGCCTTTGCAAAAGCAGACTTAATAAACACTAATGAGTACTTATGGGCTTATATATCGTTGAGTATTTTTACAACCATGAATATGTATCATTAACTACATAGGAGAGCATGTGGGTATTTTTTTGGAAAATAGTAGCTGGATGTGAAAAATTCTGACTGTAAAATGAAATGATTCATTTTTTAGCTTTTCCTTATAATTAAACCCAGGGTAATGTTCCAAATTTTCATTAGAATAAGGTGAAACAGCTCAGGCAAAACAAGAACTATCAAGAGCTTTTTATACCATTCTCTGAAATTAACTTTTTAAGGTCTTAAAGTTACTGTTTGTGTTGGTTTGGTTTTTTTTCCAGAGGAAGCAGGCTAGAGCATCCTTCTGCTCCTGAGATGCAATGGCAGTTGTTCCCCACTCTGACTGTGAGCCCACACCATCTTTCCTGTGGTAGCAGGATCTCCTCCCACTCCAGGGTCACGGGAGCAGGTGCTGCCTGAGCCCTCTCTAGAACTTGTAAGTCTGAAAGTATCATGCCTTATCTGACCTTTTTCTTACTAATTCTTGTATGTTGGATGACTGTAGTAGTCATGCTGTATGTACTTGGAGACGTTGCCTTGTTTAGGACAAGACAGTCTTCACAGATTGTATCTGGAGTGTTTCCATGCAGTGCACGCTGTGACACGCATTCCTATAGCTCCCTGGGCCAAGGCATGATGGCTGCTTGGTTGGACGAAGTTTGCCATGCCATATGCACTTTGAGTTTTCTGTAGAAGTGATTTTTTTGCTCACCTCTTTCACCTTGGTATTATTCTGTTTCTCCCGTGCAAGCCTAGACTACAAGGGACAGTCAGCAAAGGAGGAAACAGCAGCAGCTAAAGCTCAGAACAGTGTGCTTTACTTTTCTGCGTTCTTGGTGAGTGTATTAAGGACTGGAGGAGATCTTCACCGAATTATGAACTAGGAGTCCAAGGTTCTGCTGGAAAGGCATAAGCCCAAAGTAGCTAAAGTGTGACTTTTTATTCTATACTAGCTGCTAGAGGAAAAGGATGGAGGAAACAGTATAAATGGGCACTCCCCGTTTGCTCTAGCAGTAACCATGAATTCTTTTGGGAGCATTTACCCTGTGATCAGGTGGAATTTATCTAGCCAACTACAGCTGGAAATAAGCAGCTGTATGAGTGACAATGAAAAGTAGAACTGATGGTTGTCATTGATTCTTATTGTGAGGGTGGGACAGCAGATTTAGCCAGCCATCAGTATCAGTGTATCTCAGAGTGGTCAAATAATTATGAAGGTCTTATGTCAACATAAACATTATTTTATTAAAACACATCTATGGAAATGGGAACGGTGAGGTAAAAGATAGCTAGGTGGTGGTGGGGGTTCTTTTGGTTTGGGTTTTTTTTTTTTTTCTTTAAGGGAAATTTTCACAAATAGGAAAAGTCCAGAAAACCTAAGAGTTTAGGGGTTTTCTACATCTTCCAAGAACAGCCCATAAATTTCATTAGATTTTGGTATTTCTTCAAAAGTATTTGTTTACTTGAAACTACTTTTACCCTACTGAGACAAGTTATAGACAGAACAATTTTTAATAAGTTTCTATGAACTCAGTGTAACACTGAGAAACTTGTTACAGCTCAGCTTCTCAGCAGGTCTGAAAAACACTCCTCTGACTTCAAATAACAGGCTCCAGTATCATTTACAGCAGTGAAAATAGGCTGATTTATGTCATTCAAAAAACCTGTGATCCTGAAATAGAGATCAAATAGGAGTATGACATGTAACTGATAACTGGAGCTATGTAAAATCCTCAGCACAAGGTTGTGACTGTGGATTGGTTTAGCTTTCTTAGTAGATGATAAACTGATCTTTTTAAAGAGGCTTTTAGCACTTCTAAGTGTTTTCTGAGGAAACAAATGATGAATGTAGTTAATGCCTGGTTTTTGACCCACTATGTCAGACACTACCAAGAAAGGCTTATGTCTAGATTCAGCCATGATTAATGACTAAGAAAAATGATAAAGGAGGTAGTAGGATCAGTCACAACAAAGACTGCAGTTAAGGTATTGTCTCAAACTCAAAGGCCTGATTACCTGAACAAGAATTTATAAATTCAGGCAAGGTAGCCTATCAATTACTTTTTAATTTATTTTGGTACACGATTTTGCATGTGTTCTCACAGTTTCCTAGCATTATCTGGACATGTTGTGGTAAGTTTTCAAACTCTGCTTACCAATGCACTGATGCTCTTTTATTAATCATTCCAAAAAAAAAGGAACCCCAGCCCCTAAGTGTAGGAAGTAGCAGGAGAACCAGAATTTCTTAAATTCTTTGCTCTTACCTTTGTGTTTTTCATTGCAGAATAACTATTTGTCTGGTATACATAAAGAAAATTGTGTAAAAGTTGAATTTGTAGACGCTCATAAATGTTCATTTGAACTCTGAAGTGTGGGTGTACACATTGGCTTTGTTATGGTGATACAAAAACCTTAATTCACACTCTTCTTCAGTCCTGATGGGTACTGACAAATCCTGACTCATCAGACTGAAAAACTAGCACTGCAGGAACATACATATTTATGCACAAGAGTGTGTACTGGGTAGTTTTGCTGCTGTAAGTGAGCTGAAAACAAAGGATGATGGATAACATCCCAAAGTTGTGCATAGTGGTGTACCTATCATAGGCTATCCCCCTTTGTCCTGTGAGATTCCACTAATACAGATGTAATATGGCTTCCTCGCTGAACACAAAAACTGTAAAGCCTGTCACCAGAACAAATTAATTATATGATTTCATAGAGAATTCATGACAGAATAGGTGGATAAATACATACGTGTTCCAACCTCAACTTAGGAACCTGTTTTTCAGTGAAATAAACCATAGGGTCTCCTATGATGTGGTGTCTGCATAGGATGCATATGTTGTTTTAAGCTTAATAAAGCCTGACCAGTGAGGAAGTTAGGTTGTTCAGAGTGTTTAAGTGCCCTGTAGAGGTAAATGACTGTGCTGAATGCAAGCTTGTGGAAGTTCTCATTATCTGTCATTTGCCCTTTTCTCACTGTTTCTTGCTCCCCCCTCCAAAAAAAAAAGTGCTTGAAATACTTGTTGAGTTTAGAGAAATTTCAGTTCTGTCCAGTGTCCGTCTTTCTCAATTTTCATCTGTTTTCTTTATGGTGTCAAGCTTGTTTTAGCACTGTAATCTGTTTAATTGACTATACTAATTTATGAAGTCGTTAACTAACTTGAAGAGATTAAAAGTCTTCAGGATAATTCAATTTTCACACACTTTATTAAAAAAAAAAGATAGCAATTAGGGAAGAAAGTGAGTTTTAAATATTAACTTTTGATTCTGTTGGTTGATTTTGTTCAATCAAACATGGTGGTCTGCAAATTGCTGCTAAAATGCTGCATGGGAGGAGAGTATATGTGTGTAGAGGTCATAAAAAGCCTTAGGATAGTTCAGGTAAATAGTCAAACAGCTAGGAGACATAAGCCTGTAGAAATCAGGTAGCCTGAATTCAAGGGCTCATAAAGCTGTTTGTTATCCACTTTTCATTGTTTAATCCCAAAAATGGTCTTCTCAGGCAGATCCTGTGTTCTTTCAGGGTTTCACCAGGTCTATATAACACTGATGTCAAGCACATTTTAATGTTCTGCTAGGTTAACTGCTCTGCTCGTGCAGCCCTCCTGCTGAGCAGTCCTCATTCAGATATGCTTCTAAACTTATTGCATGTTTTTAACTACGAGGAAAACTCACAGGTGTCAGGGGATCTCACTGTGGATTTTGTAACGTTACATTTCCTCACTTTGTTGATGGGCTTCATTCCAGCAATAATTCTAATTTGGTTTTTAAAATAACTACTGAATTTCACTTTTTTCCCCTTACTCTAAGTATCAGGGACTTGTATGTATATAAGTAGACAGTTTTGTTTGACGCATGTTTCTAAAAATGAAGATTAAAATGAATTTCATTTTTTTCATAGGGAAAGATATTTAGGGATATATTTTCGGCAGCTCCAGGATAAAAACTAGTTAGTAACTATCAATCTTTTCACTTCTCACTCCTTTTGCAAAGGCATTCACAAGAATCTTACCGATAATCTCACTGATATCTATATCTGGCCTGTTCTTTCATGGGTGATAATTACAGAAGCAATGGAAAAGAAATAGTAGAAACAGATGAACAGGCATCAACTTGGATGGCACTGTTGGCAAAGTAGCAAGGCAATTTGCAGTATATGAAGAGAGAAGTGCATCTGCTTAATGAGGGTCAGAATTATGCAAAGCCGGGTTAGCGAAGATGAGCACAAAAGAAGACGCTAATAGTGAATTTACAGAGATTCACTGTATGTTTTGGGGCTTGCTCCTTACTTTTTTCTGAGTAGATTCTGCATAGCCCTTGACAAGTCTAAGTGCAAATCTACCATATAACAAATAAGTCTGTCCATATAGTGCCCACAGTGTGTTGGGGGCTATGTAGTTAGCCCAGCAAATACGGTAGCTTTTTGCACGCATGTAAAGCAAAACACTAGCCATGTGAGACACTAACCTTTTTTTTTTTTTCTTTTATGTTCTTTAGGCAGCACATGTTTTTGTATGCATTTTCTGCCAAATCACTTTAAGATTTCTGTTCCAGCAGCATGCATAACCAGGCACAGCCAGCCATACAGACCCGTGCAAACTTGTTGGAGAATTTTAGCTCCTGGTTTGTGACCTACTTATACTTAAAATGAGACTTAGAGATGAATGTGTTTTTTCCACATATACCTATGCTATGCAGAGCTACTCTTAAATTTAACTTTGCTAAATGTTATGCAAATTCAGTGCATTTTACTTTCACAGTCTGGAATAAAAGTGCTATGCTTTACTTTAAGCACACATTTTGCATAACAATATTAAGTTCCATATATTATCTTAAAATGCAAAATGTATAAATCTATGTGGCTGCAAGAGCATAAGCAGAACATATTACTCTGTTAAAAGGAAAGCACAGTCCCAGCAGCGTACAGCATCTGTATATTAATCAGGCCCACTGGTAGCTTTGTTTCAGAAAAAGAAGTTAACTTTAACTTTTTTGCTTTAATTTATGAAGTATGAGGAAATATTAAGCAATAATGCTCTCTAGAAGACAGCATTTAATACATGAAGATATTCACATTTTTATCGTACTAGGCTAAAAGAGAAGCCATAAAATTTTCAAATTTATAATGCTGCAGCAGAGATAAACACCTAAAATGATAATTTAGCTGTTTCTCTGTCACTCAAAAATAGCAGTTACAGTTCAGTAATCAGACCCTAGTTCTCAATTTGTCCCTCTTAACAAATGAAAACCGCAAAGTTTTCTTAATTAAGCAGCCAAATTTCCATTAGCATAAGGAAAACTTCAGAAGACAGAGCAAGAGCTGTTGACTATGCACCAACTCCTTCTCATGGCTTTATCCTGTGTGGAATTGGGCAGTGGCAGGGCCAGGGGAGCCTCCAAACTGGTGCTGAGGAGAGCAGCAAGGCAATTATTTAATTCAAGGAAGAAGAATTACTTTTTAGCCCCTCCAAGTGCAATAGGATTTGCCAAAGAAGGTAGTGGCTACTGTCATAGGTGTGGGAATGAAGAGGGAAGCAGCAGAATGCCCTTTCCTTTTCTGGAAACCGCGAGGAGAAAGGAAAAAATATGGAGCTGCTGCAGAGGACACTGGCGATGGGCTTTGGGAAATACACCATTTGTTGAAATTTCAGTCTCCTTCCCAGTGAAATGTTTATGATACAGAACAATCAGCATCTATCTCCCTTTTTTCGACTCCTCCGCTGCACAGGAAAAACAAAACAGAGTCCTGGGCCAAATGCTGGGGCTGCTGTGGAATATGTGCAAAGGAAGGAAGGGAGGGTCAGCCTGAACAGTTTCCATTTGCTCAATTAAAGATCAAGGCTCAAACCAGGATTGTTAAAAGTGTGTGTGGACTTACTAAAATCAAACCAAATTTGTTTTTTCTTTCTACTTTTCTAAATTAATTCTTGGTTTCAGGAGAATGAAGACAAGCTACCAGCTGTAGAAATAGTTGCTGCTACTATGGGTGGCACCACAGGACAGATGACTCTTGTAACTTTATATAATTATGAAATAAAACAAGAGCTGGAGGGTATTATTTTACCGTATCTGTAAAAATCTTTTTTCTAGATTGGTTTTGAGTTATAATATTATATTCTTTGTACAATGTGGAGTCTTTGTGAGCTTAATAATTAATCAAATGACATGGTTTCTCTGCACCGGTCCTTCCTTCTCTCACTTTTTTCCCCTCATCCAGCATGGGGCTCTCATGGACTGCAGTCCTTTAGGGATGTCCGTCCGCTCCATCGTGGTCTTTCCACGGGCTGCAGGGGATCCCTGCTCCGCACCTGGCACACCTCCTCCCCCTTCTCCTTCTCTCACCTTGGTGCTCGCAGGGCTGTTTCTCACACTTTTTTCCTCCCTCTGCTCTGCAGTGTTTTGCACTTTCTTACATACGTTTACCCCAAGGCTGCATGTGCAGCCTCCCGCCACCAGCACCTGGGCACCTGCACCCGATACGCTCACTCAGACACCAGCACTGAGATCTAGGAGTACTTCTTGAGTATGTAGACCAACTTAGCAAAATGTATAGATATATAGCTCCACTTACTTTCACGTAACGTGCTCAGGACTTTGTACAAATCGTAATATACACCCACAACCTTCCACTCTGTGGTATCCACTTCTCCTTAAAGATATTCCCTCAAGTCTGAATTGAAGGTTTCTCCAAAGACCTGGGAAAAGTTTAGAGTTTGAAAAGATGTTTTTAGATGTAATTTTCACATGTAGCTTTTCCTTCTTAAGCCCCTTAGCCCCTGTGCTTAAGGACGTTGAGTGTGGGCAAGCAATCTAAAAAATTGTAAACAGTGGAGCGTTAGAACTGAAGCGTGTGGGGGATTTGTTTTTGTTTTATTGCCACCAAATATGAAGAAAGAAGGGAGAATATAGGATAGGATATAGAATAAATTTTTCCTACACTTCAGACAGAAATATGTGTTTAAGAGGTATTGGTTTGAGCATCGTGATAGAGAACTAAAAATCTTCCCTTGGAGTATGTGGAAGAGGAATATGTTTAACTTACGTTGCCAAGGTAACACCAGCAGCATTTGTAGGCCCCTTGAGTGCTTTATTTTCCTTTCTTTAATATTTGCCTGGTTTGGTGAGCAGAGTTGCACACCCATCAGAGTGTTCCCAAGAGCCAATGGGTCACTGCTGAAATCTACCTATTAGACCCCTCCACTCCTCTGAGGTGATCTTGTCGCTATGTGAGAAAATAGGTCGTTTGAATTTTTTTTTAAGCATGACAGGTTTGAAAAGCCCTGTCTAAAATAATTTTTACAAAGTTTACTTGACACTTACAATGCACTTTGGAGGAAGGGAAGGGGGAGAAAAAATTAAAGCCACAAAAAACGGGTTTTCTCCCTTTTGTTTTCTACCACGAGCAGAATGTTATTGTGCTGGATACCACACAGCACACAGGATTAGAGTCAGGTTTTGAAATACTCCTTTGTAATGCAAGGGGCTCTACGTGCATACTTTTCTGCTGAGACTTTGCTGATAGAGCTGTAGAAATAATTTCAGAATTATTCTGTTTATTCACTATAGCGCACTAGTTCCCTCTCTGAGTCTTTACTGCACATTAAATAATGTGTGTCCATAAATCAGTTGCAAAAATACACTGGCAAAATAATTAGCTTTCTAGACCAGTCTCTGCATTTTTCATCAGAATGGTTGCAGCCTCTGCATTGGATTTCACAGTATGGTGACTGTAGCTGCAGGAACACTGTGGGGCTCTATTTGTGAGAAGTCTCATGAATTGAATCCCATGGTTCTGTCCACAGGGGGTGACTAGCAATGAACCAGCCCCTGTATATTAAAATATACTGAAGCACATTTTCAAGGGCAACTGCCAAATGGTTTTCCCTTTTCACAATTAACAGCTAACTTCCCCTGCTCCCCTCAAAGGCGCAAGCCTCTTATTTAACTCCATGACTTAACTTTGATTATTTCAACAGGCTCAGTGGTATGAGTGTCTTCTCTTCTGGGACTAGCTGTCTTTTCGCCTGAATCTTTTAGACTTTTTTTGTCATTTATTGCGGGCAAATATCCGTTGTCTACATTTGCTAACATATACAGCCTGGAATGTAAGCCATTACATTTTATGAGTAGGATCAACAGGCATAGTTAACGTACTTTCTTAAATACCAACTGGAATACACAGAATGTGTCTTCATTAGCATTTTAGTTCTGATCAGAAACGTGTTTTAACAGTGAATCTCTCAAAATCATTTCTCGTACTATGGTCTTAAAGCAGATGGACTGGATTTTTGTCGGGTGAAAACAAATTGGATGACGTACTCCAGGAACATTCAAAATCCTCTCTGACCTCTTACAGTCATTCAGTCAACAGGACAAGAATAGAGCTAATCTGAGGTAAAAAAATTTAAATAGATATAGTCTAGATATCAAGTCCTCAGAAGCAACTGTTTCACTCAATAGAACTGTGTAAGATGGACTGAGCCAATACTAAGTCTCACTGAAATCAATGGCACTTTGACCATTTCCCCAAATGCTGGGAGAAATTACTTCACCATTTCCTGAACTGACCAAGAATTTGCATCTTTGAGAAGACAAATAATAATTAAAAACTTTGGTTTAAATAGGGTTGCTTTCCACTATAAAGTTCTAATTAACTCAGTGTAATTTCTCTCTGTATGAAAATCAGTCTGAAATCATAGAGTCCCTTGAAAAATTCAAGTATTTCTGGTTTGACTAAAGAAAAAGCAATAACAAAAAAATTCTTATGCTATTTTGTTAAATTTGCACACTGTTTTAGGGAGAAAATAAAACTTGAAAAACAGGTAAAATTTCTATAATTTCATAAAAACTGATTTGGCTTAACTAGGATTATAGATGAAGGTTTTATGTGTCTTCTCTTCTGTTCATTCCTTTTCTTGTGTGTGTTGTCATCTTCCAACGCAAAATTCTGACAAAAGAGTTGGATAAAGGGTAGTGTGCTCCAAATCACTGAGAAAGTACATTACTTGGCTGACAGCTGACCTGCCATTTATAATTAATATCAGAACAGCAGTAAACCAAAATGACTACTTTTCCACCTGATATAACTTGTCTTCTGTCTTGTCCTCTTTAAACCTCTTTCAACACACTGTATCTTATTGGCATATCCTTCTAAAATCCCTTTCAGTGTGGTGCTTTGATCTCTTTAGCCAGTTGATCCCATTTTCTCACAGTGTAATTTTGTTTAATTGAACAATGTTCTCTTAATTAAGAAATAATTAAAGGGGCATTTCACTTAAAATATCTAGGTCTTACTTTCTTTCCTGTTCTGCTCAGGAAGACAATCTGTTGGAACAGCTGTGTGAACAATAAAACACACCTTGTATAAGAGGCTAAAATGTTTTAACCATAATAAAAGTTATCTTAGTACTGCAGATACCCTGAAGGAGCTTTTCACTCTTCTCCTTATCTCTTTTAAATCTCACAGTGAAATGAGAAATCTCTTCTCATATTCTCCTGGACCTAATTTACATACTGTCAGCACTCTTGGCTGGTCTCAGAAATTGACACATGCAAGAGAATTAGAAGAGAAATAATAAGATGAATTATGACAGAAATGGATATTTGTGAAGAACATGCACAGAGCGTACAGTAAAATAGAAAATATGGCAGTTAAGGGTCATGTATACATTTCTTCTTTTAATATAAGTACATAATTATGATTACTATGTCTGAAATCCAGTTATTTGGGATTCCAAATATTTGGGAAGAAAATTCTGCCAAAGACTTTCCATCCTATTATTTTTATTCAATATGTAATATCAGTGGAGGCAAAATGATTCAGCACAGAATCTGAGTGCCCTTGGCTATCTCATAAATATATATAAAAATATATATAAATATATACATGTACATATGTATT
>WAAD01031614.1:0-29404 GCA_013389945.1 Fregata magnificens
GCCGCAGATGGCTAGATCGCCTGGGAGAGAGTAAATACCTAATGGCATTGAAGAACCTGTGCGATTTGGGTATAGTGGATCCATATCCTCCCTTATGCGACATTAAAGGCTCATACACAGCACAGTTTGAGCATACTATACTGTTGCGCCCAACGTGCAAGGAGGTTGTCAGCAGAGGAGATGACTACTAAACTCAAAGCCACCTCAGCACCTTTATACTCTAGGCTTTGTTGGAACATACTACACCAGAATTAATTTGCAACATATTGTCTGTTTTAACAGTGGACTGATGTAATACTTTCCATATTTGGAAAGGAAGGAATTTAATCAAAGGCAAGTCTTCTAATGTAACTAACCAAGGAAAAAGCTTTCAGGCCTTTAGAAATATTTCAAAAGTTACTTCTTTTTTCTGTTCAGGGAAATACGTGCTATAAAGCTCAATTTTTAGTTTGGAATGAGTTATAAATTTTGTTTTGAACATTTATGAGAAAAGATGCTTTTCAAATATTTATATTACCATATTCCTACTTGAATGCTTTGAATGACTACACCTGATTTCTGCACCCAAGTCCTCTATGATACTGCCTTTTAAACTTCCTGGAATCCATTTTGTAAAAAATAAAGACAAATTTTCAGATCTAAAAATATATATACTTTTTAGAAGTCTGGTTATGATTCTGGTCAGGAGTCTGCTGGGAAACCGCTGTATTAAATATTTTACAAACTTGATTTGCTATTTCTTGTCTTGAAACTGGACCTGTCTTACCCTTAATATGAAACTTTGCCTTTTAGTGCTTATTTAAATAGTCTTGTCAGTGCTGGGATACAGGGCAAGAAGTCATCAGCTGTTTGCAGGAGAGAATGTGACTTCAGTAGAGATGCATGGTGTGATTTGGTTTTGAGAGTGCCAGCTTAGACTTCAGCTGTATCTGGAACACGTCAAATGCATTTTGTAGTCTCTGTTGCTGTTATCAGCAACATGCAACTTTGGGCTGAAGTCAACTGTGAATATTAGTATATATCCCTACGTATTCTTTGCCAGTGGCATGCCCTTCTGCATGGAGTAAAATTTTCCTTCGTGTGATTCCCAGTCTCCTTTAAGTACATATTAGATTGGACAAGTTGTGGGGACAATGAAAAAGTTAATTTATTTTGGAGTGTTGAAAGTTCTTCTATGCAGGCAAACTAGTCTGGAGTATTTGATGTTTTCTTGACATAAGAGGTCATTATCTGTCTTCCCACTGCAGCGCATCTGACTGGTGAATCTCACTTTGTAAAGGTGAATTAAATCCCATGGCTCTTCAGGCCTAGATGCCACATGTCTTCCAGTGCTGTATATTTAACTCATGACTTGCATATCAAAATTTTATGTAGTTACTGGTAACAAAACCAACAGCTTCTTTAATAGGTCAACAACAGTGCCTTAAACTGCTTAGGAAACAGAGACACTTCACCTGCTGCTTTATAGTGACAGCATGTGTTTGTTTATGGAGGAGTTCATATTAATTTAGAAATATCAGTTCTTTCCCCCTCTGTCTTCGGGTGAAAGCTGCAGTTTTTCCTTTAAAACTCTGGTATTTGAGCTGCAGTTTAGAGGGGAGCAATGTCCTGTACTGCCTAGTTTAAAGATAATAGCCATCAATGGGGTTTTTCCCATTTGTAAGTATTATCTAAACTTAGTACTGCTTGTAGAAATGGATTTAATAGGATACTGAAATGTGTATTTCTGTTGTTGCTGTTTGGGAGTCTTGGCATCCCAGCAATGAATTTTAAGTAATTTATGCAGCAGTGTGGGCACGTGTGTCTCAGCTTCCAAACAAACAGTAGCTACTGTACGTGCTTGTGCATTGCAAAGTAAAAACTGGCACTTGAAAGGATCTGTGATGAACAGGGTAGAATTAATGGTTTCCAGCTCACTTACCCTATTTTGGTAACAAGCCTGGTTACTACAAATTCTGATAGAAACAAGTAAGACAAATCTGCTTTGGTTCTCAGCCTCTTACCCACTAATTCCAGACTTTTCTCTCTAGAAAGATAGTCTGTTAGTAGCTCAGTGATGTTTGATGCTGTTCCTACAGCTTAAGGCTTTTTTATCTTCACTGATGGTTACTTCAAGAACACTTAGTATTGCAGATCAATGATTTGTCTTTGTCTTTTCTTTTACCTGAGCATAATAGGAAGATCCAGACTAGCAGAGCTACTTTGGACTATGGCCTATTCTTTTAACTTTTTAACTTACTGGCTGTTTGCTAGTTCACATATAGAAGCTGATAATCATGCATAACAAATTGTAGAGGAAATGCCTCAGAAAAATACTTGCAGAACATGATTGTTTGTTGCCATTAAATTTAACTGGATTTGTCTGGATACATGCTTCCTGTGCGGCTGACCATCCTGCATTTACACCTGTCAGTATAGAAGGCAAGGCCTATTTCCACCTCCTCCTTGCATTTAATTAAAAAAAAAAAAAAAAACCAAAAAAAAAACTGCTTTCATGCTCTTCAGGCTGCATTTTCCTACGGCTGTAAGCGTAGTTATGAAGTCCTGGCCACGCTGTCTCATCACTGGGCCATGCTGTCTTGTCACTTGAGAAAATCAAAAGTTTATTGAAGACTTTTGAGCCAGATATTGAAGCCTGTCTTCCTCAAATACCCAGATGATGGGGATTGTCTTGTTTCTTGAGTACGTGCAGCACCAGAAATGGTAATAGTTTTTGTAGAGAGTACATTTATTGGAGGTACCAGAGAGTTCAGAACCTACTTTGCAAGGCTTTTCCTTCATACAGACCTTGTGAGACACGTGTCATTAGAGAATGTATAGCTTGACCTCGTATGATCTGTCCTTTTGATGAAACTATGGTCTAAGATTTTCCTAACCAGGAAACTTAATTTTAGACTCCAACAACATGCTTCTCCTCTCAGATGTGGGTTTGGTTGTTTTCCCCCCTCCTGCCCCCCTGCTTTTTGATCACCTGCTTGAATAAGTCTTCAACCTAATTAAGTCTTCTGTTAATTTCATGGAGCCTTGTACTGGTTTTCTGACTGTAAAATAGCAAAGTTACTTTGTCTTGTGTTTAACTGCACTACCAGCACCCTAATACAGCGCATGTGCTCGCTGGGGGCAGCAGGCACTGTCAGTTTGTGGGAGTCTTTGCCAGGTTGTCGAAATCACGTTTAAATCCTGCCCCTTCTACCTGTACGAAAGCAGCAGGGTGAGGCAGAAACTTCTGAATGCAGCTTGCAAAAGCAAAGTGAACTTGACTTCGTCCCAAGCGAAAAAGCTTTACTGCATTAAAGTTTAGGTGAAAGCCTCTAGCAGTTGCCAGGAAAGCGACTGCCTGCAGCAAACAGCGAGCGCCAGAGCTGCCCTGGCACTTTCCCTCGGGCAGCGTGCCCCTCGGCTGGAGCTGGGCACGGGACCGCACAGTGTGAGAGGCCCATGTTCAATGCCTTTTATAGCGTGGGATGGGGAAAACGGGGCTGGTGGATACAAACACAGCCAGCCATAAAGTAAGTCTTGCATGGAGGGATGGGTTTGGTCGTCATTGTTTCTCAAAGCTGCTGCAGCATGGGTACTTTGTAGAAAATAAAAAGTTTTCTTAAAACTACAGGGGCTTTCCTTCTAAAGGATAGATTTTACTGCTTTTACTTCAATCAGAGGTAGTAGTATCCAAAGTCACAGGTCTCCTGTTTAAAAATGTCAGCTTGTGTGTTGATGGTAGATTTCCTTGGAGATTCATACTTCACATTTTGGCTTAAAAATACCACCTTACTAGAAGGATCAGGGTTTTCCCTTTTTAGTGGCAGATTTTATTAAAAATGGAAATAAACTTGGTGCTAAATAGCAACTGCAAGGTATATCCCTAGGGATGTACTCTTCTACTTCAGACTAGCTTATGAAATAACAAAGCAGTTCTAGCGCTAGCTTTGTGGAAGCCGGGGTGTAGCAACCTGGCTTGCAAGGGAGCAGGCATTTTAAGTGTGAGTATAACTGTATCTTTTCAAAGAGGAGGCCGAAGATGGGCTGAGAGGGTTGGGGTGGTTCTGCCTGGAGAAGGCTCCAGGGAGACCTTACAGCATCCTTGCAGTACCTGAAGGGGGCCTACAACAAAGCTGGAGAGGGACTTTTTACAGGGGCATGTAGTGATAGGGCAAGGGGTAATGGCTTTAAACTGAAAGGGTAGATTCAGATTCAATATAAGGAGGAAATTCTTCACTATGAGGGTGGTGACGCACTGGAACAGGTTGCCCAGAGAACTTGTGGATGCCCCATCCCTGGAAGTGTTCAAGGCCAGGTTGGACAGGGCTTTGAGCAACCTGATCTAGTGGAAGGTGTCTGTGCCCATGGCACGGGGGTTGGACTAGATGATCTTTAAGGTCCCTTCCAACCCAAACCATTCTGTGATCCTGTGAAACAGGGCATCTAGGGAGGGAGATAAAGTTGCTGTTATAGTGAGAAAACTGCTGTTGCGTCTTCCAACTTCATTGTGTCATGTCACCTTCAGTAAATCAAAATAATATTACATAAAAGCAAAACCAGAGTAAGATGGTATCAAGGAAACTTAACGATGTGATGTGTAAACATGACTGGAATTTGTTCATTTGATTTTTACAGGTGGTGTTTGGAGGTAGAGGAACTTTGCCAAATCCTACTTACTTACTTCAAATATTTTTCTTAGAGGAAGGAAGAAGAGTTAGGCTTTTTATAGTTAATCATTTGCCAGGATTTTGCACTTCCAACTTGTTGGTAATCGGCATTCCGTGGAACATCAATCAGCTGTCCAAAAACAAAGGCAGGCAGTATATTTTTGTAAGTAAGTCCATTCACAAAATAATGTTTCTGCCAAACGGTTTTATGAAGGTTTGTCTAGAGATAAAGACCATATAACTTGAGAACAGCGTAGCATGCTTTGAAACAAGACGTTATTTTTATATGAATTTTTTCAATAGTATGGTTTTTTTTCTACACGGATTCAGGAGGCAGTTCTGTTTTTACAAATTGAAATGTTTGAGAACTTTTAAAGTAAATGAAAAAATAATTAGAGAACTCTGCTATAACTCTTTCAGGATTTTTGATTTGTGTTTTTTGTCATGGCAGCCACCCAACTCCTGTAACTAAGGTTAAAAGTCATAGATTTTTAGCTTTGCTTTACCGATATTGACTTCTCTTGTTTTGCAAAGCTACAGTGCTTTAAAAAAAAAAAAAAAAAAGGCTATGTAGACTAGTCAGCAGTTAAGATGAAGAGTAAGCCTTTTGCCTCCTTGTTTTTGAGCGTTAGATATCTGCTTCCCCAGTTTTTGAAGTTAACATTTTTTTCTCAGTACAGTCAAACCTGTGAATCCGTTGAATTGGAGAGAGCTGTATAGAAGCCTTATTTACCACTAGATAAAAGTGAAGACACACAATCCCACTGCATGCTGTCTGGATGCACAAATTTATTACCACCTGGGACTGGAAAATGGTAGTATTTTTCAGTTTAAGAATGTTTAAAATTCAGTTTAATTTGATCTGCATGATGTGTCAGAGTGCACTCTTGGCAAGCTCGCAGACCATACGAAGTGGGGAGGAGTGACTGCTAGACCAGCTGGGGGCACTGCCATCCAGAGGGAGTGGGACAGGCTGGGGAGATGGGCCAACAGGAACCCATGCAGCTCAACAAGGGGAAATGCCACGTCCTGCGCCTGGGCAGGAATAACCCCAGGCACCAGTACAGGCTGGGAAGCAGCTCCCCAGAGAAGCACCTGGGGGACAAGCTGACCATGAGCCAGCAACGTGCCCTTATGGCAAAGCAGGCCAACAGCCTCCACGGCTGCATTAGGCAGAGCATTGCCAGCAGGTCGAGGGAGGTGATCCCTCCCCTCTCCTCAGCCCCGGTCAGACACAGCTGAAGTGCTGGGTCCAGTGCTGCATTTCCCAGTACAAGGTACGGACTTCCCGGAGTGAGTCCACCAAAGGGCTACAAAGGTGCTGAAAGGGCTTGGAGCATCGGACAGGCTGAGAGAGCTGGGAGTGTTCAGCCAGGAGAAGGGAAGCTCCTAGTGGATTTGATCCTTGTGTATAAACACCTGATAGGGTGGGAGGGGGTGAAGAAGACTGAGCCAGGCTCTTCTCAGTAGTGCCCAGTGACGGGACAAGAGGAAACAGGCACAAACTGAAACACAGGAGGCTCCCTTTAGACAGAAGAAGAAACTTTTTACTGTGAGGACGGTCTAGCACCGGCACAGGCTGCCCAGAGAGGTTGTGGTGTCTCCACCCTTGTGCTATTGAAAACCTGACTGCATACAGCCCTGAGCACCTTGTTCTAGTTGACCCTGTTTTAAGCAGAGTGGGGCTCTACAATCTCCAGAGGCCCCTTCCAGTTTTGTGCACTCTCCTCAAATGTACTTGGTAGGTGATTAGTTACAGCACAGTACCACTTCCCTTGTGTATCTGGGGGAAAAAATCCAGCCTCTCTCCTGAAGGGCTGAGGAAGGGAGTCAGCAAGTGAACTCAAAAATGCATGTAAAATTGTAATTACTGGTAACATTTCTATCTTGAGTGATAGTCTGTGTGCCTGTTCACACCATGGTTGGCTGCCAAATTACTACTCATGGAGCGTTACCATCTGTGTGAGGTAGTCCTGAACCCTTCATTAAAAATAGTTACTACACAATTGCTTTACCAAGTTTCTACAAACACTGATTGCTTGTGCAATGAGAGGAAATTCAGCAAGGGCACTGTATGGAGCTCTAGGTAACCAGGTAGCAGATACCTGGGCTAGAGACAACTCAGCAGGGTAGCAATGGAGCAAAACCTTCAACCTGAACCTGCTTTTCTGAATGTAGATTAAAATGAAGGTGGAGAGGAGAGGAGACAAGGGTTATGACTTCTTGAGATGCTTTCACGTTATTAGCCTTTCATGCAAGGAACTTTGCTACCAGACCAGTTCCCTGCTGATAAAGGAGGGAGCCCTGGAACCATCAGGTAGGTTTGCCTGCCTGGGTCTCTTCTGTTATAACAGAACACTCCACCTAACTGTACCCCTGTTGCTAATACAGGTGCTGGACCCTTAGCTTTACAGCTCTGCAGAACTCCTGCAAGTGAGTTATGGAACCCCAACGCCAGGAACAGCTGCTGCTAAAATGGGTGGGTGGCCTTTGATTAAATAGCTGTCTGGTTTCCCAAGGCCTACAGCATGATGTAGGCTTCTGCACTGGCTATGGTATTTCTGATGATTTTGTCACTGGTCCTGAACCTTGCCACTTCCTTGGCTCCAGTTAGAGCTCCATTTTAAATACTTCCCTGAGTGAAACAAGGCAGAATATAAGCACATAGACTCATGCTGTGCTTAAGCCTTACTCTAGATAAAGGGCACAGAGCTAGATACTTATAAACCAGCAAGTATTAAGAACCAAAGCAGAAGCCGTTGAGAAATGCACCTGAATTAGCTCATCCTTATGCTGGACTGCAGTAATCATCTCTATCCTTCCTGCTGCTTGGATTAGGACTATAACTCTATGTTTGACTGTGTCCTTTCTCCTTCCTTTCTCTTGTTCTACCCCAGAGAGCACCAGTGGGAAGAAGTCAGAATTTGCTTTTGCTAAGCTAATGATGCCTTTTAGAGAAAGTCTTCAGACTTAGTAATGCTTGCTACAGTGAGAGGAAATGTGGGGGAACAGCCATAAGCACAGCCTAGGCAATCCTTCTAGAAAAGATGGCAGGATAGGATTCTTTCTAAGGGACTTGAGTGTGTGCTTAATACTGATGATTGAGGCTAATGAACTCCCAGCCTCCCATAGCTCTCTGCAAGTCCCAAGATGACTCTTCCAAAATGCCTGATTCTCTTAGGACCCCTACATATCTGGTTGAGAAATTCTGAAAGGCAATTAGCACAACTCTTTCCCCTTCCTTTCTGTTCCCCTGAACTACCTATCAGTAGAAAGAAGTGTTTAAACTACATTCATTTCCTCACTAGAAAGGACAGCAGAGAAGGAAAGTATTTGAAAGACTGTACAGCCATAACAAGTAGATTTGTCAGACCATCTCACTTCAGCAGGTGGCCCTTGGCTTAGAAAAAAGGACCAAACTGCTTTTGCACACTTAATTACCATGAGCACAAGGCAAAGAAAGTTTGAGATCTGAGGCCATTATGTGCTTGCTATAATATGGCGTCTTTCAGAAACATAGATATGGTAGGAAAAGTTATGAATAAAACCAGCTGTTAAATCAGTGACAGATGGCCACAGTGGTCTTATAGTTAATGCCTTAACCCATGTAAGACAAAGTTTAAAAATAATTTTTAAAAAAGATTGTAATGCTAATGTAGGAACTAATTGCAGTACACACATGGTTTTCTGTCCACATCAAGGCATTTATTGAGGTATAAACTTTGCAGAAGATGAGGTAACAATTTGCATAGGACATGCAAAATAACTTCACAATTAAAATTTACTTGGCATTAACTACTGTATGTGGAGAACGACTGATAATTCCTGCTTGTTAGATTCTCCTCAATGCACAGTTCTGTTAATGCTAGTGGTAGGACCGTGGAGAAGGTACAGCAGTTGTAGCTAATGAAACCAGTCAGACTGAAAATGCTCTCATCCAAATTTTACAGCTTCTTTTCAGTGGTTTGTGTTAGCGATTACTGAAACAGACAATGCTTGCTACAATTTAAAACAAGCTTGTCCAATGGCAAGAAAGGGGGTGCTAACGTTCTTGTAGCAATGACAGTGGGCTGGGTGAGTGTGGTTTTATTGTTAGTGGGGTTTTTGGTTTTTTTTTTTTTTTTTTTTTTTTAAGAAAGCTTTTTAAGTTACTGGAGTAAAAAGCCCCTAGCTGTCAAAGTTAGTACTTTGAATTTGGCACTTGAGTTTTAAGTTGTCAGACTTCTTAAGGCTAAAACATGGAACTGTTGGTAAAGATACATTCTTGTGCTATTAAACACTCCTCTTACATACTTACATGAAAATAAGTACAAGTTCCATTTCCTTAATTTCAGATTTTAAGGAATTCTGTCAGTGTATCTTTAGTGCAGCTCCCCTGAAGGCTCCTTGGAAGCTTGTAAAATAATTTCACTTCAGTCATGAAGAATACACAAAGTTTCCTACGAAAAGTTTGGTTACTATTTGACCTGTAAAACATTCCTTGCTGGTGAATCTTAATATTCTAAGACCTCGTAGCAATTCCTGCAGACAGTAAGAATCATGATATCATTAGAACTATACTATAAAATGTACATAAGCATATATAGAAAAATACCCAGAGAAACATCAGTTGCCCATTGAAAGTCATTTTTCTAAACCAATTCAAAAAGATTATCAAAATACAAAACCAGCTTAAAAAAACCAGCCTGAGGTAAGAGTTAAATGCAAATAGCAAACTATTTCTTAAAAAAATAGCTGTATTGAAATTCTAGGTACTTAGAAAGTTACTTACTGTCAATAAAAACTTTTACTAACAATTGTAAAGAGTACTTTAACTAATACAAAAGTATATAAACATTGTACACAGATTCAAAGTAAAAAAGTACAATACTGTACTTTCATTTCATTTAAAAATATATAGTTATGACAATTCAAACTTTTACCATACACACAGTTAACTGGCTTTGGATTGGCTGCTACTGTTGTCCGTGGAACAGTCAGCTAATTCTGTGTGCTGCTGACTTTCAGCTGTGCTAGGACACGGTATTTTACCATGTCCATTTGCCTGAGTAAGTCGTTGGCTGTAAAACAAAATGTAAGCTTGAGCCTTGCATACTTCTTCCATAGTGCACATGTTGAGTTTTGAATCATTGCAGTGTACCCAAAATCCTGCAGTGAAGACATACACCAAAAAAAAAATCATCAGGACACTGATTTGAGGTAACTGCATCATATTTAATAATTAATTACTGAGTCCCGTTTAACAAGCTGTGTAGAAATAGTATATTGTTGCAGTTGATCTAGTATATTTGCCTCTACATTTTAAAAGCCCAGCTTAGCTTCCTCAGATTTATGAGAGTTTATAGCCAGAAGACATTTAGCAAGCCAATACAAAAACTGAACTGTTTTGGTCTACAGAACTGCAGTTCTCACTCCAGGCAGTTCAGCTACAGGTGACTCCCTTTTGTGTTTGAGGAAAGACAGCAAGCTTATCAGTTTAGAATTACGAACACCCCTTTCTCCCACACTCCTTCTTTCACAGCTGGTTCCTACCTCCTTCTGAATTGTAGCAGTAGGCAGTGTAGTGCCCTGAGCCAAATCCCTTCCCGTGATGCATTACCACAGCAGACAAGTCGTAAATAAAGCAGTCAGGTAGGAGGGACTTGAGGGATTCTCTGCAGCAATAAGGCTCCATGTTCAGTATTTGATCAAAATTAACATGTACGCCAATCTTTTCACGATGATTGCGTCCTGACCACCTGGAAAGTTAAGTCAAATGAAAACTTACATTTTTTTCAAAGAAAGAACACAGCATTCTGAATTATGTTTTAACATAACAAGTGTTATCTTCACTATTGCCTTGGTGCACAAAATAAATGCTAATTTGCATACTTTTTTCCTAGGCTTCCTCTTTTACTTGTCCTTTATTTTAAGGACTTTTAAAACGTGTCTATGGTACCTACTATTCTCATCTTCTCAAATATCCATCTTAAGATCTATCTAATGGTGAGTGGGAAGTACTTCCCACGTGTTATCTCGCATTGGTATTTCTCATTTATTCTATCTCATTTTCAGTTTCCTTTGTATTCGGGACAGACTCTGTACTAATGCATGGACTAAGGGTTCACAGAGATGCAGTCTCCACTTCCTTACTCTCAGGCTAATGCATTAATGTATTTGCTTATATGAAGGTTTTGTGAGACTTCCACTGAATACAATCCCGGTTTGTACATTACTGAATATGAGCATCTACTCTACCTGAAGATAACACAAGATTAATTTTTACCAACAGAGTTCATAGCAAGTTTAGTAGGTTTTGACTGAAAAGAAGGATGAAATAATTTTGTTATTAAAGTAGCAAGTAGTTGGAATCCAAAAGGTCAATTCTCTACTTACAGCGTCTTATTGACATTTAAATTAAACAAGAAAAGAAGTTTCTAATAACTATTTCTCATCATACTAGTAAAGGGAAATGAAACTGATGCTGAAAAACATTGATCCCAAACGAAGGAAGAGCAGGACTGAATTGGTCACTGTTTGTTGTGGTACTACTTACCTAAACCGTTTAAGGTGTAATCTGAGAACCTGAGGTAGTCGACACACCATAAGCTGCTTCTGAGCTTCTGTGAGTATAACTGGTTTAGAAGAAAACTTCCTTCGTTTTGCTGAGGCCAAACACACAGTTATACAATACAAATCTCAATAACAGCCTTGTATTTCAGTCTAAGATTTATCCACCAAATTTGTATGTACCTAAATAGCTACTGTATGTGCCCCCTTAAAAAGGATACACTTTGAGAACCATTTTGCAAGGATTATTTCATGATGCAAGTATAAAATACTTGTGGTCACTTAGGTTAGTCACCTTCATTTAAAAAGCTGATGGGTGCTTCAGCTGGGAGTATCAGAATCCCCATTAGCGTGTGATCAGACTTTATCTAAGAGAAGCATCACACTTTAAAACATCCTTTGAACAATTCCATCTTGTAGATGGTGAGCAATAGCTGTCAAGTGACAACACCAGGACTTTGTTTGCAACATACTTTCAAGACTTTTAGTATTTTCTTTCGACACTTTCAGTCAGTTTACTTTATATTTTACACAGAGAATGTATGCATGAGTACATACTGCCTTTACTCACTGTTGCACTGATCACATGCATATATCTTTCCTTCCAAAGCTTCAGTTTCTGTAAACTTGGCCAGCATTTCTGTCAGCAGACATGGATACTGAGTCGACATCTCCTTGCCGTTGCAGTGATACCTCTCAGGAAACTCCAGGGACAGGTCCCAGAAAGGTTCTATGGTATTGGATTTATTGTCACAGGCAAGACATGTAACCTGTAAAACAATATTTCACCAGTTGCTTACACTCAAAAACTTACTTTACTAAAACCGTACCATAACATAGCTCTTAAAAAAAAAAAATTTTTTTTTCCTAGAGATAACTGATAGAACCAAAGACAAGACATAGTCATTTAACAAAAGAAATGATACACCTAATTTCTTTTCTCTGAAGCTGTATGTCCAATACCGTTATCACAAATAGGCAAGCATTCTTATGTTTTACTGAGAAACAAAAGCAGTGTCAGAATCGTCTGTCTGGGACTGTCCAAGAGAAAACAGCTGGTGGAGTCTCGGGAGTCTCTTCTCCAAAAAGAAACACTCCAAAAGGAAAATTTACATGAGAGAGAGAAACTATAGTTTAGGTTAATTTAAAAAAAAAAAAGGCAAAAAAAACCCAAAAAACCCACAACAGCTGGGGATTTTAAAGTCATATCCTTCTTACTTTGTAAGTCTTCCAGGGAAGCCTGGATTAGGGAGCACACTTCTTCAAAGAAAAATTAACAGGTAAAAATAATTTATTTCTTCTTTCAGTAAGTGGATCCATCGTCACACTAGGGAAAGGACAAGCAGTAAGACAACATAAATAAAATGTCAAGAGGTGAAATGAGTCAACCTGGAAAATGCAGATAATACAGCAGGGGACAATTAATTTATGATAACATTCAATATTTAGGAAAGTAAGTTAAAAGCAGTAGCTCTTCTACGCTGGAATGGCAACACATTAAGTGTTGATTTGCAATGCAGTCTTCTAAAAGCCAGCTCAAGCTGTTTAGAGAAGAGTGTCACATAATTTGAGCCTTCCACCAAAGGACCTCCACCCTTCCATGATCCATGTGGATGAATAACTTCTATTACCAGCTGTGAAACTATGCAGTAGTGGAACTCCATTTAGACTGTAACAAGCATAGTTCATAAAGGCTATAAAGAAATACCAGTAAATATCAAGTGTGTGTGTGTGAGACTAAAGATATGTTCACCTTGGTATGTTGAATGCAACAAAGTACAATACGATCCTGAAGAGTAATTACCTGAATTTTCTACTGTTAATGTATTTATTGGCTTATAAGTTGCAGTTGACCACTAACTCAAGCAGCTCTAACCTCACTGCTCTAGGAAAGACGCATTCTGAAAATAAGTTTAATTGGGCTGAGATAGATAGCATCCAACATGTTCCCTCCCCCTTCCCCAACAATAAAACCTTCCCACCAAAAAGATTAAAGGAACTCAAAATTTTCATATAGGACCAACTGTCAAGATACTGTTATTTATCAGCTCAGAATAACAGCCAGGTGTGAAGAGACACCACCATTCATGTTTTACAGTAAATGGAATATCAAACATCTCCCTAAGTTTGCACCACAAGGGTAAATAATTGCCAAATTAAATCTCTAGAAGCATGCTTCCTATTTAGGAAAATACCACAAGTTGTCTGGAACAAATAATACAAAGACGTAGTAATAAAGGAATGAAAATCCACGAGGGATCCAAATATTGTTATTTCACAGGCACGCCTTTGTGTTGCTGTTCTACATAAATTCAGTGTAGTTCTCTTCAGTTAGGTTAGTAAGCCTATACAAGTGTAAAAATACATTCAGTTTTGTTCAAGAGCTCCTTTATTTTCCTCTGAAGTTTTGCTGTCACGTAATTATTCACTCTGCTTTGTCTGTTATTTCATGATCATTTATATAAGGACAGATCTGTCACCTTATGGTACCTTCCTCCTAGGTGTTCTTGTGAGCAATTATTTAATGCATTCATTAGCTACAACAGCTTATACAGGATGTACGCATTAGCTACCTAACGCACATGTGTATTTATGTACCAGCATACATGTTTAGCAGTGGAGTTAGGAAAACTGTTAGCTGCTTTAAGTTCTAAGAAGAAAACACCACTGCCTTGTTCTTAGAAAACAAAACTTCAAACTTACATGGCAGAAAAGAGGAGAATCTTCTGTTTTAATTTACACTGACAGGAGCTTCTTTGTAAGTGCTAACATCTGGCAACGTTTCAAAGCCACAAACTATTAGTAATTCAGAGCTGGAATCTAGACTTGGAGACAAAATGATATGTTTGGCCACAGTTCAAGCTAACTCCAGCATAAACACAGAATGACTAATAGATTTCTGCTGTACAAATGGGTGATTTTGTTGGGCCAAAAGTTTATTTAGTTGACGAGTTACTTAAGAATTTTTTGCGCATGAACGCACATTGAAGATTAACGGGCTCAGGATGAAGGATGAAGTACATACATGCACTCAGTACAGATAATTTTAACAAGTCCTGAGGTTTTAAATTTAGTGTGTAATGTTAACAATCTAGGTTATTTTAAGATCCTCTTTCCCAACTAGTTAATAAGTACTATCCCAAAGGAAAAAAAAAAAAAAAAAAAATTGATCCAGCTTCCAGTTTTTGCCTCTCAAAAAACCAAAACAGATAAACTGATGCAATAGTGCTGCTTCTCATCTCGTCATGCAACTGTGAGCAAAGCCGATTTGTATTGACAAAATCCTTTACTGATACAGAGCTGCACTTATTTCCTCAAATGCACAACACTCTTCCTCACCATGACACTGCAGCAGAGTTAAACTCTTCAGAATTATCTGGGATTTGCATGCTTGCCAACAGCCGAGTAACCTGAGGTATTCGGATAAGCATACACCCAACCGTATCAGCTGCAGTGCGCTAACTGCTCCTGTACACACTCTCACTCAACGGTAAATGAGAGGTAAGTCAGAGCTGGAACAAAGGTTAGAAGTATTTTTCTTAGCCAGGCCTGAGCTTACAAATTGGATTAGTCAAGAAGTAGGAGGATCCCTACCCTTCTGTGGAATCCATCTGCACTGGCCTGTCCATCAGCACAGGCTTCACAACACTCCCATCACTTCTCTTTCTCTCCTAAATGGGGCTCCTTTATCTTCCACTCCACTACCATTCACACAGTACAACACAGATTTTCTTTTTTCATGAAAAGCACTGAAATTGTATAAACTGCTCAAAAGTTGGTTGAACAAGATGTGAGGTTTTCATAAAAACAAAACAAAACAAAAAACCCTCAAACATTAACTCAAAGGGCTGGCAAAAACTTTATGTATCTGTCCAGTGTAACTTTTTATGGTATGAGCATGCATGACAGTAATAGAGAAGTGAGTCTGCTCTAGCAATCTAGTTAGTAACGTGTATCTTTTTATTTATGACTATATTTTACGAATACAGAGTTTGATTTCACTGCCTCATTATATTCCATAATTGCTATTTTAAGAAGCCTTAATGCTGTCATTTATAACAAAGCTACATGAAAAGTTGACATTAGAGCAAAGAAGGTAAATTACTGGTTTTAGCTAGTCTGAAAACTCTACCTTATGTTCTGCCCTGACC
The DNA here is from genome assembly GCA_013389945.1 of Fregata magnificens. Lineage (NCBI taxonomy): Eukaryota > Metazoa > Chordata > Aves > Suliformes > Fregatidae > Fregata > Fregata magnificens. The sequence continues at coordinate 15,347 of WAAD01031614.1, forward strand.
ACCCTCTCATGCCTTGAAACACGGGTACTATATACAATTGTTTGGCTAAAGCTCAGTATTCAATCATGGGCCAAAGGCCAGACTGAAAAGAGCTGGATCAAATTGCTTGATTCAAGCTAAGCATGGAGGCCACTCAGACAAGCGTCATTGTGCCCACAATAATTTGATGGACAGCCACTGCCCCGGATGGCATTCAGCCTAAATGCAGCCAAAAGAGAATAGTTAACATATTGCTGCAGAAGAAGCCAACTCCATCATCAACTGTTTTGCCTGTGTTCCCTGCACTTGCATGGAAGAAAGACAACTGCTACCATCTCCGCTCTAAGTCTTTTTTGTTTTTAAGAACAGTGAGATGGCCAGTCCCATTTTTGTGCTTTCACTACTACTTAAGTTTTCACTATATGAGACATAGATACAAAGAGTAGTAATTGAATTTCTCCACAGCAAAGTAATCAAAGTAGAATACTGCTATAATATGGAATTCCACATGACAGTCCATACTGTATTTCTTCAGTTATAAGAAAACCCTAAACTTTGTAATGATGAGCATACAGCATCATCAAAATGATCTGTATCTATTTAACAGAATAACATAAGCATAACCACAGCAAACTGTGGTCTGTGATTCAATGGCCTCCTATAGATTAACTTAAAATGCCACCTTCATCTAGTTGGAAAGCAACTTGACAACCATTTTGTGATTCAGGCTACACATAAAAGCACAGAGACTAATACCGGAATATAGAAATCAGTATACAGGTCATGGAAGTGCAAATCCTCCTACTACCTACTTGAAGTTCTCATAGTTTTTAATAGTCTATTCAGTGGGAGATTTAATACCCAGCACTGCACGAGTCACCCTCAGCATTCTCCCCCAAACTTTAACCCACAGCATACTACCCAAAACTGAAGGGCTTCAAACAACCCAAAGATTGCACGTTTTCCCTTCTCTCTCAGCCAATCTGTCCTGAAATACACCGGTTGAGCAAGTTAATGGCGCAAGACTTGCAAGAGAGGCACTGCCTTTTAAAACTTTAAACATAGTTTACATACTACATTGGTTAGAACCTACTTCACTCGCTGGGTCTTGGTCTATTCATTTCTCTGAGCACTGCACACTGTTATTCTGCCATGCTGAGCAGGGCCGGGGGTAGGCATTTTGCTCAGATTCCATCTTAAACATAATCAGGAACTAATCAAACCGTTTGGGTTTTTTTGAAGTATGCCTAGAGATATCAAAAGCTAGTTCTTACTAGACATTGCTATAATAAATGGTGAATTATTGGAAAAAAACCTCACAGCCCAAGATAGGTTTGTCCTAAGAAGAAACAGTAACTAATCACAACTTTGCTGTAGAGGAAACTCATTACTAAATCAGCATAGCTACTGCTCTTCACTTTCACTGCTATGTTTGGTATTGCTGTAACAGAAATCTAGGCAAAGAGGTTTACGTAAGGCACCAGATTCAAAAGCAGCGGAATCCTCACAAGAGACTTTCAAAAACCACCCCAAACAGTTTCTAAAGGGTTCCTCACCACTCCAAAAAATATGTTAAAATTACATTGGCTGGGTATTTCTTTTATGACTTACATTAAATTTGAATTTACTCAACAGCACTCTATAAAGAAATCATCAACAACTACTTACTGCTTTGCAACATGCACCAGTTCAGTAAAACACTACAATCATAATTCATCATTAATTTTCTTCCTTGAATTAGGTACCCAAGCAGCTTTCACATAAATCAGCACAAACCTTTTCTTCTCCCCTCCCTTACTGAGTCTTTTTTAGCCACAGAAAATACTGATTGCCCTTCTCCTTCCACTTGCTTTGAATTGGAAGCTATCCCTGATTAAACTGTAAGAATAGAGGGAGTTGGCTGATGACATTGCAAGGCCGTTCTTCATATTTGAAAGGTCCTGGGCAAGGTGATAGCAATCAGGGGAGGACAGGAAAAAAGCAAGTGACACTCCTATCTTCAAGGAGGAGGATCTGGGGAACTACAAGCCAGTCAGTGTCACCTTGATCTGTGGGAAGGCTGATGGAGCAAACCCTGGAAACCATTTCCAAAGGTATTGAGAATAAGATGATGATTGGGAGCAGCCACCATGGATTTATGATGGGAAAGTCATTCTTGACCAAGCTGATAGCCTTCTTCCTACAATGAGATGACTGGTACAGACAACCAGTGGATGAGTGGAAAACAGCGGATGTTGTTTATCTTGACTTTAGTGAGGCTTTCAACACTGTATCCCATGACATTCTCAGAGAAAAAATGAAGTGCAGGCTAGATAAATGGACAGTGAGGTGGACTGGAAACTGAATTAGCTGCCAGGTTTAGTGGGTTGTGGTCAGCAGAATGAAATGCTGCTGGAGCCCGGCCACTAGTGGTGTACCCCAGGGGTTGATACTGGAGCCAAGTCTTTTAAAGTCTCAGCAAGTTTTCAGATGACACAAACCTAGGCAGAGCGTCTGATACACCAGAGGGTCTCACTGCCATCCAGAGGGAGTGGGACAGGCTGGGGAGATGGGCCAACAGGAACCCATGCAGCTCAACAAGGGGAAATGCCACGTCCTGCGCCTGGGCAGGAATAACCCCAGGCACCAGTACAGGCTGGGAAGCAGCTCCCCAGAGAAGCACCTGGGGGACAAGCTGACCATGAGCCAGCAACGTGCCCTTACGGCAAAGCAGGCCAACAGCCTCCACGGCTGCATTAGGCAGAGCATTGCCAGCAGGTCGAGGGAGGTGATCCCTCCCCTCTCCTCAGCCCCGGTCAGACACAGCTGAAGTGCTGGGTCCAGTGCTGCATTTCCCAGTACAAGGTACGGACTTCCCGGAGTGAGTCCACCAAAGGGCTACAAAGGTGCTGAAAGGGCTTGGAGCATCGGACAGGCTGAGAGAGCTGGGAGTGTTCAGCCGGGAGAAGGGAAGCTCCTGGTGGATTTGATCCTTGTGTATAAACACCTGATGGGGTGGGAGGGGGTAGGGGTGAAGAAGACTGAGCCAGGCTCTTCTCAGTGGTGCCCAGTGACGGGACAAGAGGAAACAGGCACAAACTGAAACACAGGAGGCTCCCTTTAGACAGAAGAAGAAACTTTTTACTGTGAGGACGGTCTAGCACCGGCACAGGCTGCCCAGAGAGGTTGTGGTGTCTCCACCCTTGTGCTATTGAAAACCTGACTGCATACAGCCCTGAGCACCTTGTTCTAGTTGACTCCGTTTTAAGCAGAGTTGGACAAGATGATTTCCAGAAGTCCTTTCCAACCTCAAAAATTCTGTGTGTGCATGCATGCATGTGCGTATGTACATGTGCACAATTGCACATGAACTTAACTGTCAGGAAGTTATGATAAAAATGAAGAATGAAAGCCAAGCAACTGAGGGAAGACACCCGATGTTTGGTAACAAAAAAGTTTTCTAAAATAATAATTTGATCTTTAGTGACTATTTTGGACAAGTGATTTTGTTATTACGAGCCTCAAATATACCCTTAGATCTCTTCACACACAAAATTAAGTATACTAAGAAATTCAATAATCTGAATGATTATTTTGGCATTATTTAAGAGTAGGTAAAAATATTTAGAATCACCCTGTCTGGCTTACAGAAAAGTCATTTTTTCCTGGTAATTCACATGACAAGAGGCTTATTTTGAACTTTAGGAAGTTTTTAAGGTTTTACCAACACAGGGGTAGTAGTTTTACCAACATAGTGGCCAAAAAGCACAAGATACATGAAACATCTGGTATCTCTGTTCCTTAGTAACTACCACTTCTTAGTTCCAGAAAGCTTCATACTATATGGGTTGAACTGGGGGGCAGTTTTATCAGGCAATTCATTTGGGATGTCTATGTGCTACACTCCAATGTCATGAGTGCCTCCAAATCAGCCATATCAGAAACACATTTCTATTCTTTCACCATTTTTGGTGTCCTGATAGTCTTGACTCAGACTTTTTGTGAATATTAAAATCTTCAAAAATATGATCTAAAATGGCCCCCTAATTTTCAAGCAATCAAAACCTGTGTACTCAACGTTATCCTAAGGGTAAACCAATTTAGTTAAAAAGCTGAAGTTCAAAGAGGTAAAAGCTGTGTCTACACATAAGATTTTGCCAGCACAAATATCTGCAGATTTCCTAGATCTGCTAGGCTAGCTTCGTAGATCAACTAGATTGTCTAGATCAGCTTTCACAAATTCTTCATACTAGTTTCCCTGTCTCCCCTCTCAATATAAATCATCCTGACAAAGATTTTAATATTTGTATAACTACACACACCAGAGTTTCTGCTAGTATGATTTCTGTGGACATGTGGGACACAATTCTTCCCAAAGCAATGCTGAAAATATACATTTACTTTGGAAGCTAAAATCTGCTATTTCAATATCTGGATTTTTAAAAATATACCTGCCCGCTTCCTTGCTTACTATGGACAAAGTCTGAAATAAAGATACTTTAAAAATTGTTGCATACTGTGCTATTTAGCTGGGACCATTTAAAAAAAACACAAGCCAAAAAACTCTTGAGAGAGATGGTAGCTAACCTGCTTGAGCTCTTGAAGTGCACTTCAAAGATCTGTGGATCAGTATGGGTCAGTTTACCACTGGCACATAACTTCATAGTGCAGTATTTTCTCCTTTCCCATTGAAGGATTGAGGACAGGAGACAGTGGGTACCTTCCACCATAGTACAGGCACTGAGGGGCTGAAAACAACTGGGATTTTAATAGACGTACTGGCATCTGCTTACAGTCCCAACTGGGTTGAGAGGGATGAGCCACTGTTCCAGCAGATCTGCCTCTGAAAGCATAGGTTTACAAGATACAGGCTCCTTCACCCAATAAGTGCTATAGCGCAACTTTCTCCAGGCAATTACTGGAGGAAGACTAGCATGTGAAAAAGGAAAGAATAGAGGGGAAGGGTTTTGTAGCTATATATCCTATCTTTACGTCCCTTAGATGTATTGGGTATTGAAGTTTCACAGTCTGTACTGCAGAGTAAGAAGCTGCAATCCTAAAAAGGATATTGGAATTAAAAAAAAAAAAAAAAAAAAGGTCAAGAGGCAATCCACTCATGCTATTCCTGGAGTTACTCATTACCTAGTTTAGTATTCCATAAAATACTAAAAGATTACAGCTTGTAGATAAAGTTAAGCATACAAGGACAAAGCATACACTCCTTGCTTTTAAGAGCTAACATTGTCAAAGATATGGTAATCTAGCAAGAAGTCTTTCATATTTTTCTTCAGCCCTGCATGGATGTTTTTGTGCCTTTTTTGTTAACTTCATTATAGCAGTTTGTGCCAGTTCTGACAAATGCCTAGTGAAATCATGACGCAGGAATCTTAGTGAGGAAAGTAATTGCCTAATAAGAGTTTTTAAACCTCATCCTTCCATGTGCAAACACGAGGGTCTGAATCATTAAGATGACCTGAATAAATTTTATCGAGGAGGAAATTTAAATCTTCAGGGGTTACCTTTTGCTTTTAATATTTATCATGTTCAAAACTGCTAGTGAAGAGGAAACAGGAACAAAGGAGTGGCAGAAGACAAAGGGAACATTTGGAGGTAAAGTATTGGACACTTGTCTGTGGGAACTGCCTAATGAGCCAGGAATAAATTACTACAGATAACAGCCTCAATACCCTTTTCCTTGTTCCTCTCACTGAGGCATCCTAAAGTTCATGAAGGCTGTATTTTGCACACGGACATTAAGCAGCTGCAGTAAAAGAGTTGTGTGTTGTAGGCACAGAAGTCACAGGATAGCTCAAAACTGTTTAATTCCCTTTCAGCCTTACTCAATGACACTTGAGTGAACTGTCACTATTCCCCTCCCTGGTTTCAGGAAGGTGGGATGGTTTCTAGTCACAAGCCTCTTCACATAACAAAGCTAGAAACATGTAAAAGAAGTGGTACTGCTGAAATAATGCTTAGTGTCTTCAGGGCCTTGAAAAATTCTTCCAAAAAATGAGTCCTGTTAGAAGGCTTGAAATGCAACCAAGCCTTGCCAGTATACTTAAGCAATTACTTTGTTTTACTGACAAAGGTACTATTTTGGAGAGGAATGTGATTTTCAAATAGAAAGCTTTAATGACATAATATACTGGACACCTAGATTAGCACAACCCTGATACAAGATATGTTAACCATCCCGAGGAAAGGCAGTATGCCAACAGAAATGTTCTTACACTGCGCCAAATGGAAGGTAGAGGATGATCTGGTTTTATTAGTAGCTATAACAGTTTCTAGGAGTTACGCAAAACCTAAGATGACCTAAAAGCTAACATATGCTGCAAACAATCCTAATTTTAAAAGTCCCGTTGTCTTTTTATAAAGTTTATAGATATCATAGCAGTAAACAACCCTACCTTAATCAAAAACCACTTGGATTTCTAGCTTCACATACTAAAACATTAAACCATCAATCAAATAGTCAGAATAATTGGAACATCCACATTTTTGTTAATTTGTGTTACACCTCTACTCCTTTACACAACATATCAATTAAATGCTTCTACACTCCCTTGGTAATGTGTGCATGCATACTAAAGACCAGTTCCAGGGGGCCAAGACTTTCTCAACCTCTGTTCCTGCTGCAATGTGGTTAGTTTTTAGATTAATTCAACAGAACCCAGCATTTGTTTGTTCAGTCAGTTCTCAGACGTTTGTACACGCACACAATTGGGATATGCATAATAGTAAGTGGACACATTGAAGTAATTAACAGGAAGCGGAGAAGAAGAAAAAGGGAGAGTAGTACAGCAGAAAAAAGGAAAACAGCCGTTGCCCCCACCCCACAAATTTGGTTCCTGTGTTGACAGAGCCTTCTATATCTTTGTGTTGTAACAGAAAAGTAGTATTCCTGTACATAGCATCATGACAGGCAATTACTCTGTAGTAATGAATCTCACATTCAACCTATTTACTGAAATAATTCCCTGCTTGGCATCCATTACCTAATCAGTTTCCACTCAGATGAGATTAACACCTTCCTTAACACCTTTTATCTAGTATCACTATAGTGATAAGCTAGATGCTTAAAATTGTAAATTCTTTATTCCTGCAAATTAGTTGGTGCTTAATAGCAAAGTCAGATATTCCTCGGTAGTTGCAAAGTTGTGGTTTAAAATCCCAAACTGAACACTTTTATGTTTATCAGGTGACTCTTCTATTGAAAGTTTAGGAGTACCCAAATGACTTTTCTTCTAAAAGTGTGTGTATTATATCCTCCCGATCCCTCCTCAGTAGTTATAAATGTATTAACCTTTGAAGTATGCCCATCACTGACCAGTATAAATCCATAACTACAGATCATTACACACCTTAAAAAAAATTATAAAACATACCTGACTTAATAGCTGTCCATGAAAAATGTTGTTAACCACATTCAAAACCTGTTTTATAAGTCTTCTTTGAGAAGCAGGGATGAGAGCTGGGTATCTGGTCCCTGTAGTCTCCAGTTCCTGCTGCACTTTATCCAAAAGTTCACAGAGAAATTCCTGAGCATCTTGTTGGGCATATCCTCTGAAGGCTGGAATTAGTCTCCACACAGAATGAAGCATGGCAAAAGGAGACACCAGCGCCCATTTGCCAGACCACATAACTTGGAACAGAGTATGCAGCTCATGACAGAGAGAAATATGCTTTGAACTGGGCTCCCTGGGCTGAATAAGTTCCATATTTCTACTTTTTGATGCTCCTCCACTTAATCCAGAGGATAAACTAGGCCGCCTCACAGAAGATGATCCCTTTACTTTCTCTTGGTTCTCATTCACATGTAATGTTGAGGCAGCTATTGACAGGTGTTTAGATGAAGATCTGGTTTTACCATTGGTTGCTGTTGCCAGCAGTTCCTGAGTTTGGTTGAGATCAAGCTTTAAAAAGCATTCTCGAAAAATAAGTAAGTGACTTAATACCTGCAGGATAGAATTCATGTAACATGTATTTCCCAGGTTTCTCAGTCCTGTTACCCCAGGAGTCACTGTGGGCCTTCGTTTAATTGGAGAGTCACTTATTTTTTTCAATCTTACTTCATCTGAGGTATACGTTTTTTTCAACTCTGCCACGGATTCCATGTTCTGTGATGTTTTTTGCAGGCAGGGTGCTGTTTCTGAGGACATTCTAATCTGATTTTGTAAACGACTGCTCTTTCTTGGAGGCATCTTTTCCATCTCTGCTTTCAACTCACGCTTTCGTTCTTGTCTTCTCTTCCTAGCTTTGTCCCTTCTTTTCTCGGCTTCTTCCCGAAGCCTTTCTTCTTCCAAAATCTTTTTTCCAGTAGGTGTCAACTCAAGCCATGATCTGAATATTTTGCCCAGAAATGCACGCCGTCGGTGCCAGAGAGCTGTGAACATGCGATCTTCATTCCGAAGCAAGGCTTGGGCACCACCATGTGAAAGATAAGAATCATCACTTGTACCCATAGAACGCAAAGTCCTCCCACTTCGAGTAGTGCACTCATAGTTTTGACTCTTGATTGCACTTAATGTACTTCGCAACAGTTTCAAATCACCAGTTGCGTTATCATTAAGAACGTAATCGTCGCAGAGATAACAGAAAACATACAGCTCATTTACTTCCAATGCCACTGGGTGACTGCTCTCCTGAAAGTGCTTTAGTGCATGTTCTTCAATGTACCTTCCACATGCCACATGTGAGCAGCTGAGGCACGCCCACACAGATTCGGTAGTATTGCAGTCCATGCAATGCCATTTCTGAGGATTCAGAATGGAGTGATCTTGGGCCAGTCGCAGACGTCCTATGTGCTTACACTTATCCATTGTTAAAACTGAAATTGCAGAGAGACGCTGGCAAAACACAGCATCCAAACTATTTTCTGTCCATGATATTTCAATCTGCAACTAAAAAAAAGTTATAAGTTACAGTTCATAAATACTCAACTCTATTGCTATTACAGGCGTCAGTATACCAAACTCATATTTGAGGTTAAGATCGTGATCTCCATCCAAGTAAGTCCCACCAAACATACAAAGGCAGTCGGTCATGTGGAGCCACAATCAACATCATCAACAGCAGTTCAACACTCAGACTGAATGGTCTGAATACCACCATTTATATTCCCACTACCTTCTCACTCAGGACTGAAGCATACTAGCTACACTTTAGATTGGGCCTGGTTTTTTTTCAAAGGAACACTGATTTAGTTAAAAGACACTGTTATAGAGTTTGGATACAAACACAACTTAAAATGGGACAGGTTGCCCAGAGAAGTTGTGGAAGTCCCACCCCTCTGTTCAAGGCCAGGTTGGACGAGGCTTTGAGCAACCTGATGGAAGATGTCCCTGCCCATGGCAGGGGGTTTGGAACTAGATGATCTTTAAGGTCCCTTCCAACCCAAACCATTCTGTGATTCCATGATTCTACAATGCTCCTATTAATTCTATCCCTAAGCATACAGGTGCAGAAATGCAAAGTTCACTTAAATTTATTATGTTTACACAGTGCCAACAGTTCAGACAAATGAGCCTTTATACAACTCAAACCCTTAATTAGACCACACCTTTAATTAAATCACTGCACCTTTGTGCTCAGGCAAGCCCATTACACCAGTGCTTTCTACAATAATGTATCTTCAGTACGTACATTTTAACATGTCACCCTAACACCTCTGAAAGAAAAAGAGTGACCTGGAAAAGCAGAACTTGATTTCTTCATAAGACAGAAATACCATCAGATAGATATACCTCAGTTGCTGCAAACTTTATAAAAAACCACATTTTGAGCAGATCTTTCTAATCCAAGTCTTCAAAAAATAATTTAAAAATTTGGCTAGCACTGGCTTACATCCTTTAATAAGTTTATGTCATAGCATGTATTTGTTCAAAGTTGCTGTATTTGCTTTCTCCTATAAGGTGCATTTATCTAAAACAAACAGGCAGGCTCTGACTAACAAAACTTAAAGAGACAGCGATTCATTCCCTCGTTATGCTTTTACCATCTTTCTTTCGACTACCTCTAGTTGAGAGATATCATCTAGAGACAAACGATGTGTCAGGAAGCGACTGTATTTGATCTGGGGTGTTCATGCCCATAATGTCACTGACTAGAAGGGCTAAATAGCACACAGCACCAGTATCATTATGCACAGTACTTGCCAGATGAAACGGTTAATTCGTCTGAGGAGTACCAATGGTTGGTCAAACATCCAGGCTAGGCCAAGCGACATAAGTTATGCCGTTACAAATGCATGCATACTGTGGACCTGGCCTAGACTGTACAATATCAAGGTCCGGGAGTCTATGTTTTACAGATAAGTAAACCATGCTACAAAAATATTGAGTTATTTAGACAACTCTGGATAGAACCCAAAAGATTATATTCCAGCTATTATCCTTGAATATGCTAATATTTATCCATTTTTACAGTTCTGAAATACACAAGAACAGGTTACTCAATTTAGAACAGATGTCTAGGCTAGACTAAGTATTAGATTGAAGGAACCCTAACATACAATGCCATGACACCACTAAGGAAGGGAAACACGTAAAAAGTTGCAGCTGGATAGGAAAGAAGCTTTAATTTTCATGTGGTACTTAGGTAAAAACTGTAATTAAAAGATTTAACAAAAAAATGGCTTGCTTTGGTTAATTGGCCCACGGCTAGTGCCTTTTAAAATGCTACAATACAGATACCAGCATAAAAGCTATAATAACTCTCTATGCACATAGCCAGCATCCAGCATTGCATGTGTTGTGTAGGTCTTGTTCTGTAATACAAAAAAGGTTGAGCGAGCTGTAGTGAAACTAATAAAGTGTACACAGTTTTACATGCCATATTAATCATTCTCATTCAATTTATTTAAGAGTTGTCTCCAGTCCACACCAACCGCACTGAAGAATTTCAGGTGCCATGACCTCTGGGTAGCCATTCAGTAAGTCCCAGATTAAGTACCAGCCATAGTGTATTACAGAAGGTTGAGATCCCTTGTGTGCTATGGTCAACAGATCACAAAAATAATGGCTTGCTGAACTTTTTCAGCTTGCTAGCATCCATAACATTCATTCATTCTAAAAGGCAGTCTATTCATAGGCTGCTAATGAGATTCTTTTACAAATAGTCATTTTGCTTTTTATACTGTCTTTATAAATAAGACCGCTAGTGCTATCCCATGCCTTCTCCTAGTCTGACAACCTGTTTTCCCCAACAAAGCTGAGTTTTTCTATCACTGATAAAATTCACACAAATTTCAGAGTTGGACCATGTATGTTAATTCTTCCTGGAATATTAAAATAATACCTATGTAAAATGTGCTGCAAGAATTAAATACGGTAGACAGGATTTTAAGAGACAAGACTCATCTTTGTGGTTTTGGGCTAACAGAAATAGATTCTCCTGCATAACATATTAGTAACGGTCCTTTCCAGCAGGCCAGAAAAGAACACTAAACCCTGCCTTCCCAACAGGGCTGTCACATACAGCAATGCTGTCAGTCAGAGGAGTCTGACAGGGCAACCCTTTCTGGTTTTGTTAAAGTCACTGTGTAAACGCTGTGCCTTATTTTTCCCTCTTTTTAATATCATATGGTTAGAAAAATTGTTTTTCTCCATTTTAAAAATATTATCAAGAGTGAAACTACTTACATGCCTCAATGTAAGCAGATATTGGATTGAGGACAAAAATAGTCTGGATTTCAGGACGACCACTGTGTAAACCAGGGTTGCACAATCAACCTCTTCATGCAAAAGCAACAGGATTCTACGAAAGTGCAAGATCAGCGCCTCGAAGAGAAAAACCTAAAGCCCCAGCTCCCCCACCAGCAACCAAGCCAGCATGACATTTTCCCACCTACGTCGATGTGTGGAGAAAGGAGATGGGGTGGAAGGGGGGAGGGGGAGGAAACATCTTGGCATGGGAGAAGTCTTTCTTTGAAGAAAATGTGAAGAAATCAAAATGCAGAGTTTGGTCAAAAAGACAGAAATATCTGAGAAGACTGCAAAAAACCTAAAAGCACAAAACTTAGACCTGAAAAAAAACTGAGACCAAGAAAACTCAAGCTGAATGTCAAGCAGCACACTGGCAGCAGGAACGTTTTAAAAGGTGAGTACTGAGACTACATCAAGTCACAAAATTTAAAAACTTTACCTTAGAACTAAGACCTGGCAAGATAGAATAGCTCAGGGAAAAACAGGAGTGAAGTGACAGTTAATGGTGGAAGAAACCTTAAAAAATGCTGCATACTCATTCCCACGCCTACTAGAAAGCTGCAGCTGGAATAAAATAGTACAAGCAAATGCTACAACGTTAAAATTCCCTGAAGAAAGTTATTCAGCGCTAGTTTCTGCATTCTTCTCTCCCGAGGTTCAGTTCTGTGCACACACACAAAGAAACTGTGAATTAGTTGACCAGCACTTCAGAGATCAAGCCCCCCTGTCTTCTCAGCACAGACCTGAGCTGAAGTAGTAAGCAAAATAACAAGTACTAACATACAGAATAGCACTACTGAAAGCATTAAGTTGTCTGGGAAAATAGAGATATGCAAAAGTCTTTTCTTGCGCTGAAATTTTACAAGCAAGAAATAAAGATATACGGAACAGGATTTTTTTTTTTTTTTCATTGAACCATATTTCGACCTTATTGACGTGCTCATTTGTTTAGTTTCACTAAAGAATGGCTGGAAAAATGTACATTTTGGAGTAACTCATGAGCTGAAAAGTACTCGATGTCAAAAACAACTTAGAAGTCAAGAAAATATGTTTTTCTTCCATTTGTGTTCCATGTAAACAAGAAATGAAGGTTCATCTTCGCAGCTGATAAATTTTAAAACTGTAACTCTAAATATAAACAAAAGGAAATATTTTTCCCTTTGTCACTACTTTCATAATTAATTGCTTGGCATGTAAATGAAAAAAAAATCAAAGTCTATCTCAAGCACTAGACTAGAAATGCAGTACATAGTTTTACTAATATATATATACACACATGCGTGTGTGTGTGCTCATTTGTGCGTCAATATTCTGGCTTTTAAATCAGATGACAGTTTACCAACTGGTTTTCTAATATATATACACACATGCGTGTGTGTGTGTGCTCATTTGTGCGTCAATATTCTGGCTTTTAAATCAGATGACAGTTTACCAACTGGTTTTCATCAGGTTCAGAGTACCTGTTTAATACCTGAAAAAAACAGGAACTGTGGGTACTTTAACAACTGAAAGTTTTAGATAACAAGTATGCTAACTGGAAGGCAGATGTACTGCTTTACTGCTTTCTTAAACAATTTTTCTAAGAAAACAACCCAACAGAAGATTGACGTGCATAACTTCAAGCTGCACTACAGTCCTGCAGGCATAACAGTAAGACTTAAAAATCAAAGCAGCACTTCAAAAAGAAATTTTGTAAATTATTTCCGATTTTTAACAGTACAACCTTTGACAAGAAACCCCCCCAGCCTCCTTTCTTTGAAGCCATACAGATCGTCATTTAACTTTTTTTCCCCTTTTCTTCGCCAGCTAAGGAATGTATGTACAGTACGCTGCCTAGAAGTAGCCAGTCACACCGGGACACCGGGCACAGCATGCCATTCAATGTCACTGACTGCAAATAACCGCGCATTTCCTGCAGTTGAGAGTTCAAGGTAAACAAATAGTTCAGATTGAAGCACTTTCACAGAAGCACAAAAAACACAGCATTTCTCATTACTCTAGATTTACCCTTGACAGTTCTTCCCATTTAGAAAAAATAAGCATCTCTGACTGCTCTGACAGCTCCTCGGACAACGCCTGGCTCCTGTTCTGACAGCCCTAGCAAGTGAAGACACTCCAGGTAAGTTCATCCACGGCTCGATGCCGGGGTACGAGCGTGCTCACCACCGTGTCGGCAGAAGGTCCAGCGCTTCCCAGCGCCCCGCGACATGGCGCGACTCTTCGCCTCTCGCCGACAACAAGCGGCGCCGATGAGACCCGAGCGGCCAGCCTGGCAGCCCGGCTGCCCGCCCCGCGGCTCACCGCCACCCTCTCCTCCTTCTCCTCCTCCCCGCGGTCTCCCTCACCTCGGCGCCTTTCCGACCCCCCCGGGACGGGTGAGGGGACCGGGCCCCAC
>WAAD01031614.1:30009-115780 GCA_013389945.1 Fregata magnificens
GGCAGGGGGGGCTGAGGCGGGCGGGGCGGGCGGGCGTTGGGGGCCCGTTCCCGGGGCACCGAGGAGCTGCTCCTGCCCCCGGCCTGTGCCCGCAGAGCACCTGTTTTCCCTGAGGCGGGTCGCTACCCAGCCGGGGAGGAGACGGGTCTCGGGCTTCCCCGCAGCGGGTTTCCTTATTTTCCTTCCTACATTTCACTCGTGTTTTGTCTTCGGTGGCATCGTCCTTGTTCGGCCAGAGTAAGACCTCTGCTTGCGTGTCCCCCCACGCGGGCTAAGCGCAGCGCTGCACCCCTGGTCTCGCCCGCCAGCACCCCGGGCTCGCAGGTGCTGCCAGGAGCCACTTCTGGCTTCTGGCCTCGGCGCTGCCCGCGGTCTCTCTGCCAAGACGTGACCGTCAAACACACCTCACAGGGGATCTCAGCCGGTGAAACTCCTTCACATCTCTCTGTGCCTATTGTTTGTGGAAACTTCGGCAGGGCCGCTCACATTAAAAAAAAAAAAAAAAAAGCTCTTATCAGGCCCCTGTTCCCCATCTATCGAGTACTTTTTCAGTCTCGGGTTTCATTACAGAAATAGGCAAAAACTTGTAAACTCACATCCTGCAGATGTCCTATTTTGTAAATTTGAAGCGCCTTTACACTGGTCCTTTTAAAACTAAAGTTTCTGAAATGCAGCCAGCTCTTTTTAGCTGCTCTCCAGTTCTGCTTGTCCCAAATTGAGTTAACTTATACTTGCGCATGCCTTCTGCTCTGCCCGGGGATGTACTGGGCAGCCGTGCACAGGCTGCCTCTGTTTGGGGCAAGAGGTATCTGGTGAAAACTCCCTCCTGACTGGACTGATGTCATTTTTTGCATCCATGCTTAAGCATGTTGGCTTTTGGTTTATATGAACCTGCCCAGAAAGACGGTGCACAGTGCTGCTAGCAATTGCAGAACGTCTTTGTGGTGCGTGTGTGTGCGTGCTGCTTCTTAGCCACGATAAACAAGCGGTGGTTTGATGCAGAGTGTGAGCGCTTCAGGATCGCCCCTCTCGTTTTGGTTTTGGATCCATTATGCGTCAGGATGTTTTCATGACGGCATCAAAATGTCGCACATCTGTTTCTGTGTTTCTAATTGTGTCATCACAGAAAATGTGTTTCAGTTTAAAACTTGAAATCTATAGGCCCCAGTTGTCTCAGTTCTCCTCCAGCAGTGCTTTCCAGTTCTTGCTGTTTCTAATGAGACTGCTGGGATGGCGTTAGCAGGATGTGGCCAAGAGACACAATTCCATTTTTCTGTAGGGTCGCTTTATCATGGTGCTTTCAGAAGCTCATAAAAAGAGTATACGGATAAAGTAAACTCACCAGGCTTCTCTCACAATTCCAATGTGTTTCTAACTTGCAACTTTAAAGTGAGGAATACTGTTGCCTCATCAAAATATTTATGAAAACTGTTCATGCACAGTGATTCCATGTATTTGCACACCCATCTTAGGTGTTTTTAAGACAACTTTCACCATTTTCAAGTAACTATATTTATTTTTGTCAAATTACTACCTCCATCTTTAACAGTAGCAGTTTCTTCTTCAGTCATAGCTGGCAAACTAACCCTCCCATAGTGGTATGTCGCTGGAATCCTCTTACAATATTCTCACACCCAATACCTAAACCCAGTTCTGTGTACATGTCTGTCTGTTGGTTAAGTGGGATGTTGGATCTGCTTTCAAGACCAGACTGACTCACCATCCCTACTATGACCTCTTCAGCTGCATTTGCAGGCTGCTTCCACCTGAGCTCCTCAACCCCTGTAAGTCTCTGGAGGGGGAGAGCCCAAGCACCTGATGCCTCCACACACACTGGAGATCTTGTCCATGTGGTCCGGGTGGATGAAGTCTAGGTGAGGCTCGGGGTATTACCATACGAGCCACCGAGAAATAATCCCAAATCCTGGTTTTCCTAAGCATCCAGGGGAGACTTAGATCCTGGGCTGCTCACAGGAAGACTAGGGGCAGCAGTGTAAACGGGAAATGGTGGTTCTCAGCCATGCATATGCTTAACCCCACTCCAGAGCCGATGACTCATTCAGATACAGCCTGAAGCCTTGTCACCAACCCCCTTTATGCCCTAAATGACCACTTTTAGCAGCCATTCCCAAAGCGATTATGATCCTCAAAAATTCTTATTTACTTATACTATTTTTATATCCTGGTAGACTATCACCTCTCTAATGCACAGTGCTACCCCTTTCTCTTTCATCAAATAGTGCCTATCTTTCAAAACCCTGTTCTAGTGATAACAGAGATTTGCCATGTCTCTGCTATCTCTACAGCATCTGATTTAACACAGAATAGATAAAGTTCCTCTTTTTTTTTTTTTTTTTTTTTGGTGGGGGTGGGTTCCCTGTGTTAATGGACAACATTTCAGCTGATTTTCACTATGCACACTTCATACCCTTGTTGGGTTAGGGCAGCCTTCAATCTCTATTCCTGCATGTTGGCTAATCCGTTGCAAAGTATTGATTTCGAATTGGGATTTGGCTCCAGCATAACAGGTAAATCACTGAATTGCTATGTGCTGCTCTTACCATATCTATCCTGCTTCATGTATGCCTTTAGTGACATCCCGCTTAAAATTTTTCACCTTCCTTTAACCTTTCTCACAGTCAATGTATTTATTCTCCTAAATAATGGCCACATTAAAAACATTCATGGCTGGTAAGAGAATTCCTGAGCCTTAGGGACACATATAAGACCCAGCTCCCTTCCACCATCCAGACGTTAGAGCTAGAATGTTTGTGATTTATTGAGACAGCCAGAAATTGATTTCCCAAATGTAATTTAATTTTAAATTCATTGGGCATTTATGAGAAGGGATGCCAGATATATAATATGGCAAGCAAATGTAATAAATCCCTAAAAGTAATGTAACCTCATATCTTCCTATTATGTGTAAAAACATTCTCTGGAGTGGAAAACACCACCTCTGACTCAATGTTAAAACCTTTCCAATATGGCAAAGAGTTTTAATGTATTTTTTAAATGGTCCCTAGCATTATATACACTGTGTGCACTTACTGCGTTAAATAAACTGCAAAAATATTTACTTAGTCCATTTGACGGATAGAGGCACTGTAAGCTGTTATTTCGAATGAGGCATCTAAACTTCTACAAATGTCTGAAATTTTAACTTTCTGTGAAATATAAACAGAATTGTGAAACAGTAATAGGTTTTGATACTCAAGAACAACAAAAGGGTAGGTTAACCAAACCTTCTGAGTCTATCTGGAACAGGTTGCCCAGAGAGGTGGTAAATGCCCCATTCCTGGAAACATTCAAGGTCAGGTTGGACAGGACTCTGAGCAACCTGATCTAGTTGAAGATGTCCCTGCTCCTTGCAGGGGGTTGGACTGGATGACCTTTAAACGTCCCTTCCAGCCGAAACCATTCTATGATTCTATGATTCTGTGATCTGAAGAGAAAGTTGACGTGACACAGCATATCAGTAAAGACTGGATGCATACGCATCTGTGTTTCCACTAGGTTTGTGTTGCCTTGGGTCTGGTTTTGTGGTTTGAATGTTCAGAACTGGTGAAAAGGGAGAGACAAAGAGAAAGCCCTATGTAAGTTAAAGAAATGAAAAGTGAGCTTTAAACAAATACGGAGCCACCTTTTACTCTTGCTGATGTAAACGCTGTTTCACACAGGGTTGTCAAACGCTTGTTTGCAGCACCCCAGTTAGGAGTGGTGCTCCTGCGTGGCTGTGGCTCTTGCAGGGTATGATGTCACCCTGGCAGCCACACTGCTCGGATGTGAGGTGACATTTGTCACCTCTCTGGTCTCAACGTTAAAACCTTTCCAATCTGGCATTGGAAGCCTGCATCCACACTGCTTGCATCAGGAACTGTTTTGAGTTCAAGCTGCTTCTATATGAAATTTCTCCTCCTGGAGACCCAGCCGGCTTCCTCGAAGTGCAAGGCATATTGGTGATCAGGAAATTTGTTCTTTCACTTTTACGACAGTACAGACATGTCCTGTGTAGACATAAGCAGATGGGGCTGACAATATGGAGTTAATTGCACATCTGAGGCACAGAAAATAGATGGGATGAGGGGAGCGATAATAAATCACAAAGTTGCATAGATTAATATGAGCAGCTTGATGGTTTCCAGTTCAGCCCTAGAAGATAAATAGAACCTTTTTTTTTCCTAAAACAGTGGGAGCATTTTAAAACAGCATATAAAAAGGGGAATCTTGGAAAAATCATCTAAAAGCTTGGTACACATACAGACCAACTTTTGCATGTTTGGAGAATATTTGCATACTTACCTTCATGCAACATCTGCACTGGGCATTTCTTGTGTTGCCGTGTTCCTTGATACAAACAGAATACTTCCATTTATCTATAAAGAGAGATTCAGGACTCAAAGAGAAAATATGTTTGTGTGTGACCCTGAAAATAACGCAGGATTTTCTTCTCCAGCACCTATGAAACTCTTGGGCTGCAGTTCAGTTCAAGATGAAGACACGTACATGTTGGTGTCTACATAGGAGCTAGGTGTTTTAATTCCCAGTAGAGTTGGCGGGGGCAGCTTGCATCAGTTACTCTCAGGTACTTCTGATGTGTGAGACATTCAGACAGGGCTGGCCAACCTGGCACACAACCTACAGGACTGTAGGACCCTTCTGGAGCAGCAGCTGGACACAAGATGGGGTAGCCTATAGCCTCTGAAATGGTATTGAGTACCAAGACAGCTGAACTGAGCACTGGAGATCTCCTTAGGCTTACCCTAAGCAGATAGCTGATGGCTGGTTAAATGAATCAATCTCTAGACTCCTTTGAATACACTGAGCAAGAGCTCAATC
Organism: Fregata magnificens; assembly: GCA_013389945.1. Classification (NCBI taxonomy): domain Eukaryota; kingdom Metazoa; phylum Chordata; class Aves; order Suliformes; family Fregatidae; genus Fregata; species Fregata magnificens. Next base: position 34,849 of record WAAD01031614.1, read on the forward strand.
AATTCAGTGAACATGTAATGCCACTTGAGAGGCTGTGGGATGCCCTACCTGGTCTCAGGCTACCCTTCTGGAAAGACATCAGTTCCCATATGTCCTGTGCCGTATCCAGGGAGACGTCTCAGATACCTTAGGGGTTCTCACATAGCTTTAGATGCCAACATAGAATCATAGAATCATAGAATCATTAAGGTTGGAAAAGACCTCTAAGATCATCAAGTCCAACCATCAACTAACACCACCATGACTCCTAAACTAGGCCCTGGAGTGCCACGTCTACACCTTTTTTGAACGCCTCCAGGGTTGACGACTCCACCACCTCTCTGGGCAGCCTGTTCCAATGCCTAACCACTCTTTCAGTAAAGAAATTCTTCCTAATGTCCAATCTAAACCTCCCCTGACGCAACTTGAGGCCATTTCCTCTTGTCCTATCGCTAATTTCTTGGGAGAAGAGTCCAGCACCCGCTTCCCTACAACCTCCCTTCAGGTAGTTGTAGAGAGCTATCAAGTCTCCCCTCAGCCTCCTCTTCTCCAGACTAAACAGCCCCAGTTCTCTCAGCCGCTCCTCATAAGACTTGTTTTCTAGTCCCTTCACCAGCCTTGTTGCCGATGTAGGCAACTGAATCAAGCCTTGGATCTCCATGGGCTGTAACAGGAATGCAGATGCGTTTAGTTGCCTATATAGGCCCCAGAGATGGCCGTGGGCACCAAAGGCATCCTCGGAGGCTGACTGGCATGATGGAGGGTCTGCAGAAGATCCAAACCTTCCTGGAGTTGCCTGTGCGGCTGAGTACCTCTTCCCAGCCCAGGTCCATCAGTGGTGACAGATGCCTTATCCTTAGGCAATTGAATCCTGCACCTAGCCTGTGTGTGGATACTTAGGTTGGGGTGTCTGCCTGGTGCACTGGATCCCACCCCTACTCACTTCATTGAACTTCGACTGGGTTCAAACATAGAAGACATATTTTGCAAATACTTATTTTTCACAAACGGGATGAATGTTTGGGAGGGTTCCTGAGTCTTTAAATGATCTGCAGGTTTAAAAACAAAGCAAAAAATGTTAATATGGCATGATGAATCACTAGGTATTTTTCCAAGGATTTCCCTACTTTTCTGCATAAGAATAAAACAAACAGAAAATACTAATTTTAATGCTGATTTAAGGGAAAATTTTAATTGTCAAGTTTAATGCCATACTTATTCCACTTCTCTTCCTCCCATTCGACTTCCCTTCACTTCTTCACATTGTTTTTTCCAGGCAAATGCAGACAAACCCATCCCCACAGCTAAAATGATTTAACAGTAAGGAAGTATTTGGGCCCAGGGCTTTGAAGGCATATTGACAATGTTAAATACACCAAAATGCTTAATGACACTGGGGTTTTTTGCTTATTATTTCTCATTTTAAAATAGCTTGAAATAGAATTGAAAATTTATCGAATGGTTGTTTAGGCAGGTGCTATTGATTTTAACTGAAAGACCTGAGGCTCTAATGTTCCTTTTCATTGTTAGGCATTTGGCTTGCTCTCCTTGTGCTGCTGGTGAGCTTCTGAGTCCCAGCTCTAACACAAATATTGTTACTAAAAATGCTCAGACAGGTCCTCTTCCTGCCAGTCTTTCATAGAAACCAACTAAACATGCATTGGAAGTGTCAAGAGACAGAATTTAATGCAACAAAAATGTATCAATCACATCTTGCTACTGCACCTCCTAAGGACAAGCATACACTGAAAAATGTTTTTCATTTTCAAACTCAGGAGTCATCCCCTATGACTCTGAATCCAACATATCCTGGTGAAAACATGCTTGTCAATACTTTCTTCATCTGCTCTACTGGGACCTGCTCTACTACTATATACAACGGGTGCTGCGAAGGAGCATGCAACTTGATGGACCTCTGATTTTGTTATACTTATGTTAGATCTGACTTTGAGTCTAGACACCAGAAGGAGATTGCTCAGTGATGTTGGGGTTAACAAACAAGGAATGTTGCTCTGGTTAAATCTTAATTCAAGGGCAGTTTTACACTCCTATCAACCAGAAGGAAAGATAAGCACCCTCCTCGGCAGGCACCTTCGTATTCTGGATCCGGCTGCCAGATGAGAGAGAGCCCAGAATCTCTCGCATTTTCTCTTTCCCTAAACCCGATACTCATTTTCTCTTTCCCTAAACCCTATATTCCTCTGCCTTTGCTCTGCATGAGCCTGGAGAGCCATCGTCCCACGTCCTCCCCAGAATACAAAGCACCCTCAGTGCATGACCCCACTCCTTGGCCAAATGCTGAGTCCTTTTCTTCTGCTCTAAGAGCTTGTTCTGCATGACAGTGCTTGTGTCTTTAACACGTCTTTTGTGTGCCAAGTTCTGCCCTAAGATTTGCTATGGATCTCCCATCGACGTCAATGGATGTGGTAAATATGTCTGCATAGCTCAACTCTGCTTTACTGTAATTGCAAAGAAAGGCGAAGTGCTGGGATGTGATAAATGTGTCATTCTTCACTCTGGATGCTGGCTATCACAGCTACTGTAGCTCACTGGCTCCTCAGAGGGAAGAACGAGGGCACAGTTTGCTTTGCCCCCAGCCCTTCTGCTCTCATCCTCCCCAGCCTCCGTTGGAGCATCCATAGAGTCACATAGAGTGTGACTCTGTCACACGTGTCCTTATTCCTCCTTCCTTATCACAAGGGACCAGATCAAACCAGATCCGCTGATGGGTTTGGAGTTAAATGATTTTAGGTCACAGAGTTTGCTTCAGCCGAGCTGAAGATTCAGCTTCAGCTTATCTCAGCTCCAAGTGCATATGTCCATGGACTTCAGTGGGAGCTGTGTCTGCGAATAGACCTGAACCTGCAAATATGCAAGCTGGCAAAAGAAATTGGACTTGATTTGGCCCCTAACACAGTCTATAATTCCATTAAAGAGGCAGAAGGAGGACAGGCTTGTCCCATTTGTTTTGCTAGTACGTAATTTTTTGTTCGTTTTGTAGCCACACATTTGATGGCGCGTCATTCCCCTTGATTTTATCTGGTGCCTGTCTTCATTGCGCTGAGTTCGGACTGTACCCTTTAACAGGTTTTTTTAACTTTAATAAGCTTATTAAATAAGCTTTTTGTTATTGAATATCTCAGACTTTGCTTGGTACCTCAATTGAGAATCAGCTCATTGAAATACCTCTGCGACTGGAAAAAATAATACCTGCAAAAAAAAAATTATTTGGATTTTGGGGAATTATTGCTGCCATTGCACCGCATGGTACAATGCCAGTATTTCTGCCTTTAGATGTAAATGCCTGTGCAAATGCTGCTTTTCAATTAAACTGTAGTACAATTCGTTGAAGTTTAGCCAAAGAGAGCCTGTGAATGGAAACACTTAAACGATACATTAGGATTTAGTTACAGACTTTGCATTTGTTTTCTCAACCAAATGTAAAACAATTGTGTAGTGGCCCATAGGAGAGAAGACTGTACTTGGGTTTTGTCTGAGCGTCAGTGTTAACGATCAGTGCTCAAGCGTTTTAGATTTCAATCTTAAATTAGCAATTTAAAGACAACAAAGAATGATTTTCATGCTTGTCAGTTCTGATTAATGTAACATTAACCCCTAGAGAACAGTATATTGCTCCAGTGCTTTATTTCAAGTTGTAAGAGACTAGCCCTGGGAAACAATGAAAGGCTGTTTTGGGCTTTTTTTCGCTTTTTTTGCCCCCCCTCCCCTTTTTTTTTTGAACTTGAATTGTAAAGATACCACTATCTACTGCTGCTATCACGCTTACTTATTGTGGGTCTTGTGGTTGTTATTTTCCAAGGTATGTGACAACGAGAGATTTCCTAAATTACACACCTACCAAGTTAATGCCATTTCATTGCTTCCTACAGATCCCGGCGCTGATTTTGCCGCTCCTGTGTTGATCCCGAGGAGCCCCAGCTCTCTACCTGCTGATCTGAGCTTTCAAGGGCAAAAACTGCTGGGAGCATGCACAGGAAATTCATACGCTTCTCCCCTGCTGAGTAAATTACAGAGAGAGGAAACAAAACCAGAATGGGAAACTGGCACATAAAATAAGAGCAGTTTTGCTGTAAAAGCAGTTGCTTTTTGATAACCGCCTGTAAAAACAAAATTTGCTCTGATTTCCCTGACTGTAGGGCAGCAGTTTAAATGGTTGCTGTTAGTTATCCCCAATTTGGAGATGGTAAGATAGGGGTGTAAGGAGGATGGTAGAGATGAGGAGAGGCCACACAAGAATGCATTTGTCATGTGGGGTGGATTAAGGTGTGAATGGGGGCCCTCTGGTTCCCCTGGTCCCTTCCCAGAGTAAGGTCAGACAGAAATTCTGTCCATATGAGACAGCGAGAGATCTGCCACTGACATAGATACTGTCCCCCAGAATGAACTGTTGGAAGCCTGGTGCTACATTTGCAGTGAGCTCAGTCGACTGCAGAAAATGCTCCTCATGCGTGTTTAACTGAGGGCTTCAAGCCGGGAAAAAGAAGTTGCATTAGAAGGAAAAAAAGAAAAAAAAAAAGCCTTGGAAAGTTTCAGCTTTCCAAATTGCAGCAATTAGACGAACAGTTTTGTATACAAACTTCGAAAGACTTCCAAATAATTCAAACATATCCTCTGGTGGTTGCAATCTCTCTCACCCAGCAATCCCTCTGTGGGAGAAGCAAAGACCATAAAACCTCAGTGGGGGCACGGAAAAAAAGTTTCTTCCATCCCAGCTGTTTATATCTACTTGTGTGTTTCCAGGGGTTTAGGCCACATTTTGTTTTGCTTCCCTTCTGTTACTGCCTAACCATTGGGAGTGGAGAGCCAACAGCTGCCTCGCATGAGCCCATCACGCAGCAATGAAGGCAAAGAAATAAATATCTACTGAACAATGTGCACTTTTTGTGCTTGCTGAACTTCCCTTGACTCCAGTGGGAGCTTGAGGATTTGCAAGAATCACAGACCTGGTCTTGAAGGATGATTTATGCTTCATATATTTATTTTTCCATGTTATTTGTGTATTTGGAAACGTTCACAGATTTGAATGGAAGATTGGTGCATGCCCCCATACATGTACATGTATACATATGGAAGTAAGATGGTATGTAATTTCACGCAACAAATAACCTTGACTTTTCATTTGTACCAGAACAGAGTACCAGAACATTTGTACCAGAGCCTCTGACACTGACCATGGCATGACCTGCCATCTGAGTCTCTGCATGAGCTGTATGCCAGGAGCAGGCAGCTGCCACCAGCAGATCCCAGAGCAGGGGTGCCCAAAGGGGGGGCTGCAGGTGTGCCTCTGCGTGTGCCTCTCATCCAGGCTCCTCCAAAGCCACTCAATTGTAAGGCCCACGAGGATATGCATGCTCAGGTGCTCTTGTCACTGCCTTTCTGATCTCCCCTACCAGCTCGAAAATGTTGGCATATCAATGCTATGTCTGGACAGCAGGGCTCACAGGTGGACGCATAGGGTAGGTGGGGAGCTGCAACATAGCCATGCAAGAGCATGAGGGGCAGCTCCACAGCAGAAGAGCGTGAAGAAGCAGCTGTGTAAGCTCATGTCCCACAAGATGTGACAGACTGCCAGCAGCATCCTGCTCCTTTAGGCATGGTACAAATGTGCAGCAAGAGGAAGCTCCTACATTGAAGAGACTGCATTTTAAGTTGATGATATAGACACAGGGGATAGGAGAGGAAGTGTATGGTGCTAATTTATTGTAGTTGTTATGCTTCTTGGGCTGCTTCACCTGCACGGGGCTAAGTACCAGTAAGTTCTTCTGGGTGACAGCTGGCTTCCCAAAATTTGAGGTGGCTTTCAGAAAGTCCTTACGTAAAGAAAAAAAGAAAAATAAAAACAATGAACAACTGGAAACATGCTGGAAAGCTAATGATGTTTTTTCTAGAGGGTGGAAGTTCCCTCCCCAGATGACAGGGAGGGGCCGGAGGAGTGGTGTGAAGTCCGGACTCCCCCGTGGAAGGAGCTCAGGAGTCGGCCTCTTTGCTCACCCAAGCCTTGGCTGCGAAGAACAGGCGGGGAAGAGGCAGGATGGCCAGATCCAGGAGCAGGGGTGCTCCCTCAGCCCCCAAAGGCAGCCCCTGGAGGAGGGAAATGTAGTGCCTGCTCCCACTGGTTTATACATGCATGAAGGCACACACCTTCCTGCCTGTAACAACTTTCTTTTTTAAATACATGCTTGATGATGCTATTTTAATAATATTGATGCTAGAATATTTTACATTTATGTTTCACTTTTTGTAAACTTTTTGGAGGCTTCTTTTTCCTCCACTGTTTGATGCTCACAGGGAAAAATGTAAAAAGAAAGCATCGACTTTTGAGCGTAACCTAGGATTTTGACAACTTCTAGTTATCCAGTGCTGACATTTAGCACAGTTTACTGTGCAGTCACTCAGTGCTATTGTGGCGAAGTTTCATAAAAGCTGCAATTACAAAACAGATGAGACACTGGTTTACGTAGAGGAGGCTGTGGTGTAATTTTTGTGGTTATACTGCCAAGACAGTCAGGAACCAGGGCTTGTTGCAGACTCTGATGTGCTCTTCGTAGGCAGTGAAAGGTTCAAGATGTCACTTTAAGAAGCAACAGTTGAAAACCCAGTTCTGAAAATATTTCACCTACTACGGGTAAAACTACCTCCTTAGTGTACTAGAACTTGAAGCAATTCAAGGAAACATCTTTCCTGTTTGTTTACTTCAAACCCTCAACAACATTGAGGTCTTAATGAGGTTCACTGCTTGCCTCCTTTCTCTAGCTGTTCGGGCTTTTTTGGTGCTCCACCACACAAGTGAGTCTTTTACGCAATAAAGGTGAGAAAATACTGCAATAAAATGGGAGGACAAGATTGTGAAACCACTTATGGTGGCAAAGGGCATTTGGCAGGCACGACCTTTGAAACCACTTTGATTTTTTTAATTGACTAGATTTCAAAGCGATGAGATCTTTCTGACTTTACAGGCTTTTCAGCAAAATTAATCTTTTTGGTAGGCTTCTCCTTGAAGTATATTCTGACCTGGGAATACAGCACTGAACTAGGTCCTCCTATATACCTCATGAGCCCTATTTCAAACATCCTTCTGCTTTAGGTTTAAATGTATATTCTCTATGGGAAGTGGCTTATACAGCATATGTATCTGATATTGTCATCTGGAAGATCATAGGATCACAGAACCACAGGTTACTTCATGTTGGAAGGGAAGTGAGGAGGTCTCTGGTCCAACCTCCCACTCAAAGCAGGAGCAGCTGTGAGATCAGACCAGGTTGCTCAGGATTTCATCCAGTTGGGACTTGAAAACCTCCAGGGATGGAGGCTGGACAGCCTCTCTGGGCAGCCCATCCCACTGTTTGAGCGTCCTCGTGGGAAAAGAATATGTCCTTATACCCTCTCTGAAACTCTTGTCTTTCACCTCATGCCCATTGCCTCTCATCCTCCCAGCAGGCTGCGAGCAGCCTGGCACCCTCTCCATAATCCTCTCATTAGGGGCTGCCGTTAGGTCCCCCCAAAGCTGTCTCAGCTGCGGACGAGCCAGCTCCCGTCCCTCAGACTCTCCTCATGGGGTAGATACATGAGACCTGTGCCTGACCAGCAGGAACTGAGGAGGTGTGATGTGGTGCTTGTCCCGTGCTCCCTGCTGCCAGCAAGGGCCTTGCCTGGCCACTGCATCCAGCTGTGGGCACTGTCGTTTAAGAAACATGGTGGGCAGGTGCAGAGAGCAACAAAAAAGGATGAAAACTGATGTGTTAGGAAAGGTTGAAGGAACTGGATTTACTTAAGCTGGAAATGAATGGAGTATGTGTAGAGCAGGAGTGAGGGGAAATGGTAACAATGGTCTTCTGATGGGTAGAGGTTGCAGGTGGTGGTGACTTGTCCTTGATAGCTATTGGGAGTAACAAAATAGAAATCAGGCACAATTTTCAACACAGATGATGTAGGTTACATATAGGGAAAAACATTCAAGTGAAGTAAAAGAACAAGACAGTGCTACTCTTACACTGCAGGGTCTTAATCTTTATGAAAAGGGCATATTTTGAGATATTTTTAAAAATCCTCTTTTTCTAGATGTTAAACTAGGAAATAGAGGGATAACCCTTACACTACGAGGTTGTGATCCTGTATAACCTATTCTTTCCATACCATTGCAATCTGCCCAGGGCCCATCAACATGCACTGGAGGCCTCTGTAGAAGTCAGTTTTAATCTGAGTGACTGGCAGAGCAAATTTGCTGTGCCATGTTGGGTGGTTAGTGCTTGTTCTTCAGCCTCACAGGCAGGATGCGTGTTGCTAACACAGAACAGTTATCTTGCCATTGCGTCCGTCGGGGATTGGGGCCTCACAGTCAGGGATGCTGTAACTGTAGGATGAGAAGATGGTCCCTCCACTAAGACACTTAAGCTAAATGAAAAGCAAGGAAAAAAACATCAGTACAGGCAGGGAAGTAGGAAGAAAGATGGAGAAAATAACACTGCTCTTGCAACTCAGCTAGGCTCATAATTCCTTGGGTATGTCAGCAGCAACCTCTTGCAAGCAGCAGCAGAAAGGAAATTGTTGGTAGTGTTCACCACAATGCCACAGGCATTTCCTGCTTTAATTATAGATGTTGTGGTATCTTGGGCATGACACGAGGGGCATCGCATGGACTTGCTGGACTGCTGCCATGCAGCGAATCGCAGTGTGCAAGCCTTAAATGGTGTGGTTACTGGCGATAAGCGCTGGGGCTTTCCAGTGGTGACCACTGTAGGTATTTTGTGGTCCTTGGCAACCACGGTGAAGAGCTTTCAAATTGTCATTTAAAGTGAAAGGTAAACCAGCAGGAGTCTGTGGGCATTTGCAAAGACATCCAGGCTGTTGTATAGGAAACAAAGCAGTCACTGCGGCTGCAGAAAGTGCCCATTTTTTGCCAGTGTCCTCAGTTAACAGAACTATCTTTAAAACTAAAAATACTTGTGATGATTTTTTTTTTTTTTGCATGCAATTTTGTTAAACACTGACCAACATTCTGTATGAAATCCTGACTTTGCTTTTTTTTGGGTATAAACTGACCCCTATGGGTCCACAGCTGTAGCTATCACTGCTGCTCCCTGGGATGTGCCCCAGGGCCAGATCAGTGCAGGATCTCTCCGGGACAGCTCAAGCAGAGATTTTACTCTTACCTCATGGGGAAAGGACGCTATCTTTCTGTTGTGTTTTCATTCGGGGCTCTCAAAACATCTGAGAAGTATTAATGACTCAGATGTCTTGGATGTCAGCATGTATGAGAAACTTAAACATACCTGGGTGAGGCTGGGCAAAGCCAGGTTTGGACCTAGCCAGTCTGGATGAGAGGTTAACCTGGAGCGAAGGCAGCTCCTCATCCTCGCTGAAAGCAGCAATTGCACTGCACTAAATTGGCCTGCCCTGAATGTAGGAATCTTGCATGGGGCTTTCCTGCTTGCCCCATATCTGCTTTATGCTTGGGAGAGAATGGAGATGAAGGAATTATGTCACATATTTCATATTTTTTATGATTTAGAAGCCCTTTTTTTAACTTCCTTTACTCAGGACCTCTTGGGCACAGCTTCCCCTCCCTTTCTGAAGAAGCAGGCAGGTGTGGGATGCTGCCTGCCCTCCACCAAGCACTGCCAGAGGCTCCAAGCCAGTCTGTCAAGGGTGAGGGAGGAGAGACATCATGCTGCCTGTCTGCAACCACACGTGGGGAAAAGAGCTGGGAAAAGCCAAAACACAGAGCCTGCGCCTCTGCTTGCAGCATCCCCAGGGCAGTATCAAACCTTTTTAAAGGTTCATTGGGGCAGCCGTGGCCTGGGAGAGGTGACTGGCTTGGAGACTGGGGCAAAACTGTGGGTCCTGTGTGCAAACCATCAGGGTTTGCTGGATGTTAGGGCATCTGAGGACAAGAGCCGGGAAATGAACTCCGCTCCCAGTGGCTCCGGAGGAAACAGCTGGGAGGGGAACTGCAGGGGATTCTGCAGAGCCTCCTTTGGCACAGGCAGAGCTGCGTTTTAATGCCTCATGTTCAAACCTGCTCTTGTTTGGGGGCTGCGCGGTGGGGGCTGGAGTCTGGGCTTCATGTGCCGAAGCTGGCAGCCTGGGAAGTAGAGGCTCAAATGTTATATTCACTGCACAAGCGGAACGGAGCCTATGAAAGTCCTCATCATCATGCAATCCATCATCCAAGATAATAAAAGCAGTAAAAGTAATGATAATCATCTCCACTTTATACAGAGGAAAGCAGATGGCTGAGGGAGAGAAATGACTTCTCCTAAGTCCCTGCAGGGGACGCAGCCCCGTTTCCCAAGCTGAGGATTTGGCAGGTAAGTGGGTGTCTCCTGGGGGTGAGTGTTTTCACAGCAGGGGCACCTGCTCACTAGAAAGAAATCAGACCTTTATTTTTGCTTCCTCATTGGTTTCATGCTTTGAATTTCATTCTTCTGGCAACTCAGTGCTTTCTTGTTTATATTCTCCTAATTTCAAAGGAAGGTGTTTCGCTGACATTTATCCAATGTAACTGTTTCTCATGCCAAATCCTTAAGAAAGATTTAAGGTTGCTGTTTGGGGGGTATAAATACACTCCTTCCTCTCTTCATGCAGGACTGTAATGAATAAACCTGGTGTGACTCCTGGTTTAGAAATCGAAAGCCTAGGGTATTGCTTTTCCAGATTGAATATCCAAATAAGAGGTCACGCAGAGACTTTATAACTCAGGCAAGGTAACATACGCTAAGAGCTGGGAGGCAAATGGGACTGAAAAAAATGTTGATGAGTCAAGTATGTGTTCATCTCCACCTACCTCTCTATCTATAAATCAGCTGTAAGAGGAAATAACTCCTTCCAGAGGGCTGTACTGTCATGCAGGCGATGTATGTCCCTTCACCAGCCTGTAAGTTGTTGTAGTCAGGAGAGGGCTGTACCTCAGACAGGCTGGTGCTGGTTGGAAGTATGTAAATATATCAGTGGATTAAATAATCACTGGCTCTGCGTGGCTGGAAATGAAAGACAGGGTTTTTCTCCAGGTCACTGCTAGTACAAGTAACGCTGCCACTACAGTTTCCTTTCTCTGCCTGGGCATTTAAGCAATTTGCAAGGGTCTGTATGCTGCAGGTAATGTCCTTGGCCTTTTTCATGGTCACACAGCTACAGAAGACCCAGGGCACTGTCCTAGAAGAAACCGGTGGTGGCTTGAGCTGACATCACTTTGGAGCAGAGGCATTTTTTTTGGCTTCCTTCCTGAGCCAGTCCTTACTACCAAAATGTCACTTGAGCCACCAGTTCCTTGCAGTCATGCGTGCAAGACTGCTTTCTGCTATTTTTGATGTGTTTATACGCACGTGAATGCATTCGCCATGCCGGCCTAGCTGTGATAACCAGCTGGCTATGTGACACCCTCCTGCTGTCCTCTAGCGGGTGGATTCAGAAGAGCTCAGGCACACTGCAAGGCCCCATCTCTGGTGGAAACGCTTTAAGTCAAGAGTAAGAGCCATGGGAGCTGAGGGACATGAGGTATCAGTGCCACCACCGCAAGGCTCCAAGTGTCCAGGCAGCCACTGCAGCGCGGAGCATGAAGGCTTAGGCGACAGTGAAAGGGTGCTCTCCAGTCCTCTCTCTACCATTTGTGTAGACTGCATGTCTGAAGTAAGTGACTGCTGGTTTTTTAAAGCATTTGCACATTGAGTGGACATCATGAATCACAGATTAGATCGATTCCTCCCCACCCCTGCTCTAAAATGGTGAGAAACTCCTTTGCATGTGACCGTCTTCACTCACAGCCCCACGCTGGCTGCCCTGTGCAGGGGGCAAGGTGAGTTCCCTGGGGAGGAGCAGCCAGGACTGAAGTGGGCAGAGCCGCTTTGAAGGGCTGGGGAAGGAGGCTTCAGATTGCCCTGGCCGCTTGCCCATTTCCACCCACGGTTGGGGTTGCTGACCTGTGCAGAGCCCTCCCACATCCACACACTTCTCCGCAGCCAGCTGAGATGGCCTTGAGGAACATTTCGGTGACCAGCAATTTTGCTGCCCTGTTTTCTGGAGCTTTCTGCAGCAGGGGGGAGCTCACCTGTGGCTTCAGCAAAGCCTTATCAGCAGCTGGACCCTGGGTTTGAGAAACTCCTCTGGTTTGCCAGGATTTAGAGACCATCGACAGCCTTCATCCTATATGAAAGGCACACTTTCATGAAGTCAGGCCTTCCCTAACATATACGAAGAGCAGTGCGTATGTGTGCGTACATGCACGAGTGTGTTAGAAAACTTCCCAAACACACACACCCAGCTGGGCACACTTCTGCCGGAGGAGGAAGGATGGGCGAACACAAGGGTACCAAGTGGTGGCCAAGCTGCTGACCAGGGGGTTGGCAGTGCTTGGGCATGGCAGGGCGAATCGGTGACAGGACCTGTATGGGGCAGAAATGAATCAGGCACCATGACTACTTCTGTCTCAATGTTCAGTAATTTTTAAGACTAGAATTTTCAGTAACTGAACTTGCAAAACCTTTGAAAAGCCTAAGAAAACCTACAGTTCAAAATTTTGCCATAAGAGGGCAGTCTGAGATAACTGCATAAGTAAGTTATCTTGTGCAGGCCTGAGTTTTTCTTATGAAAAAAAAAAAGAAGGCTGATGGGAATGAATGACTTGTCTCAAACCAAAGTCTTATATTTAACTTTAGAAGGGATTTTTGCAGTTGGTGACATAGAATGAGTGTAAAAGGGAAGCATTTACAGCAAACACAATTAAATTCCTGCTTTCCTGGAAGAGACATAAAATGGTGCCTGAGTCCTGAACTCAGGAGTCAAGAGGGATGAGATTCAGCTTTGACAGCTGTATTCTCCTACTAGTAATGCAGGTTTTGAATTTTCCCTTCAGAGGAAAAACTACGTGGTCTAACGTGGGAAGTGGACCACGGCAGCACATGCTCATGCTGAAAGAGCAGAGCTACCGCAAGGCAGGGACGGGGCACTACGGCATTTTCAGAGATGCACTTATAAGGAGCTCTCAGGTCTTGCTCCCTGTTGAGGAGGCTAGGTCCTGCCAAAAGGGGACTGGCAACCACGACCCTCCTAGTTCCTGCTGAGTTTTTCCCAGTGCACATAATCTCTAATATTGAAAAAGCCAGCCTGGTGCAGGGCTTTGAAATGTTACCTGCTGCTAGTCTGACTGCTGGGGTCTGGAAGAGAAAAATCTCATCCTTTTTAAGCCTCAGCTTGTCTTTCTTTCTCTGGTGCTGGCCAAGGCACTTGTGTCCCCTAAGCATAAGCCACTGATGAATGGATGCAGGATACTTCCCACAGCGTCGTTCACTGACTATGTCTTGCAGAGTGCCTTAAAACGCTGCCGCTGCTCTTCCATCTCAGGTATATAATGCACTGCCACTCCAGCCCCCGGTTGCTGTTCTTGGCCATCTGCTGGCACAAAAGGTAGGTCCAGGGGAAAAGAGGATTAGAGCTGCAGAGGCTGCTGCCTCCCAAGGTACTGCTGAGTGACTGGTGGGGCAGCTGGGGAGAGGACAACCCCAAAACTGGCCGTGAGCTTCAGCTCCAGAGCTGGGAGAGCTGGTGGGATGCTGCCTCTTCTTTCCTCCTTTGCTTGGGCATCATGGTGGCTCAAAGCAAGCCCAAAACATCTTTTTGTGAAAACATCCTTTTGCTATGCTCTTTATCCAATACAGGGTACATTTCACGCTTTCATTAGCTCAGACAAATACATTTGCTTCATGACACAGCTCAGGGGCAGCTGTTCAGTCAATAAAAACTGAAGAGAGAGCAAATGTTGTCTGTGTCCCAGTATCACCCTGGAGGGCAAAACCAGTCAATCTCGGCCTCTTCTGGAAGAAGAACCACAGCAGGAGACAAACACCAGAGCCGGCAGGTGACAGTGTGATGTCGGAGCACAGAAGCAGGCTCACGTTCAAATCACAGCAGCGCTCAAGGGCAGGAGACCGAACCCCTGGCCTCCAGCTGTAGGGTGTGAATTGCTCTCATAGAAATCAAAGAGCTGTGCTGTCCGGTCTGTGCTATAACAGAGCATCAGACTGAGAAAACTTCAAAAGCTCTTTCTGATGTTATTGAAGCTACCAAGCAAGGAGGTTCAAATGTGCTCTAGGAAGATTTGTCCCCTGCTGTTGGAGAAAAATATCTGCGCACCTAACGTACTGCAGAATCTCTTTGGTATAGTGTAGGTTTTAAGAAAATAAAGTTCTCGTGAATCTCCCACAATCACTACAGCCTTAGGGGTTTGCTATATAAGTGCCTCTGCATAAATTAGATGTGCTTTAGCTGGGGCAGCGAAATCTGGCTTCACGCATCGCGAAAATCAGAAGGGAGCTTTGAGTCAGGGCTGATTCTAGTTTAAGTTGCTGATTCTAGGTTTGTCCCATTTTACCAATATTTGGTGATGAACCTCTGGGCTGCATGATTCCCCTCCTGCTCCAGCATGGGGAGACTGTGAAGCCCCACCGTGTTTCCCGCACATGGCATGCAGGCTTGGGCGAGCACGCTGCTCCCCATGATTGCTGACCCTGCACTTCGGTGTCCTCAGCAGAGCCCTGCTGTCCCTCTCCTGTGGTGACGAGGTGACAAAACATGTCTTCTGGTAATATGCCCTTAGCTGCTTCTTGTCTTGAGCTCAATCTCTCCAGTATGGGTCAACCTAGAGCTAATTTTGTCTGAGATGAGGTACTGATTTGTATGGGAATGGGCAGGGTTATAGCAAGCTAAAACTGGGCTCTGCCATAGCTTTCGGGTGCAAAATTAGCTCTGATTTGATTACAGTAGTTCCAGTTAAAGGTTGTTTGCTGTGCCTTTTTCAATGTTGTTTTTCAAGAATAGAAACCAAAAATACACAAAACATTTGCTATTCCCTTCTCAAGTCTGCTTTTACTATCACATATAATGCAACATAAATTGTTAAAGATAAACCACCAGATACTCAGAAATAACAGCCTGTGGGAGGAAGGAACTGAAAACTTCCCAACCTGTTCCAATGCCAATAATCTGAAAAAAACCCACACCGATTTCACGCTGAAGGAGATAGGAGGAATGGGATATTTGACTGCCATGGTATCAGCATGGGTTTATTGTCTGTCATGGCAAAAAAAAGAAAGAGCAATCCTTTTATTTTGAGCTCAAGTTGCCAACGTGTAATAGTTAATAAAATTGTTCTTGGGAAAATCTGAGGTCAATCAAATACACGCTCAGTCTTACTGTAATTATTGTGTTAAATACAATTACGTGTTTAACCAGTAGTCAGAAATGGAGATGATCTTGCTCTTGATGAGTAAGAGACAGATCTTTAATGACAGTGATCCTTTGCCATCTGTCTACCATTGTACCCTTAAAACTGAGAGAGCAAATAGCTTCACAGCCCAAAGGGAGTCTGCAATTTGCTATAAATGTACAGAGGCTTCGTAAGAGCAAACTGAATTCCTCAGCTGTATACAGGCAGATTCCTTTAATCAGTGCAGTCATGCTCACAGAAGTAAAAAATGGACCTGTCATCTCTGAGGAGCAGCTAGTCCACTGGTACGCTCCCATGGGAAAGGGAAAGGCAATTTTCCCAACCAAAGGAATTGCTCTGTAATGTGAGAGATCATTGAAATGCAAGTAACAAACCAAAACAGATGAAATATGCACAAAGTAAATAGATCAAAGACATTGAGATAATTAATTACCGGCGGTCCAGTTCTCAGAGAAAGACCGTTCATTCACAAAGAAGCCACTGTACCCGCAACTTCCCAATATTGGTGTCTACAGCACGGATTTGCTGATGTTTGTTAATGAATAAAGACAGAATTATTATGCCAGATAACTGGCTGCCCTAGGAGTTTATGTTCTCTTGTGATAATGCCTTGGTCTACAAATAAACTTCACTACATTCATAACATTTTAGTTTAAGAAAAAGTGCTGAGTCCATTTTTGTGTTTACTAATGTGGAAGTTTTGATCTCTACCTGCTAATCATTCGTGTGTTTACACAGCCATTTCAAAAGAAAACTCAATGGCGTTTTGCACCCAAATTCTCTTAATTCTTGGTGCCTTGATACCCATCTTTTTAATCCCATTAGCACAGCGGGAATATTTCTGCTGTAAGGACAGCAAGCGTGGTAAGGATGAAGCCCTGCATTAGTGCTGGCTCTTTGTCTGCCCGCACACTGAGACGGTCTCTTCCCCTAAGGGAATTACTGGAATGATATAAAATCATGTATTTATTTTGTGCTGCACGCTCTGTTCTAATGGGGAGCCGAGCACCCTGAAGGCACGGTAAGGCTTGTGACCACGGGGTTATTTCTGCGAGAAGGAGTGTGATAGGAGCCAAGTGTGAACAGTAAATTTTAGCTGCTCTGAGTCTGCAAACCCAAAGGTTTGCCAGGTGGGAGGATTTGCTGGGAGAAGGCACTAAGCTGAAAGGCACCAGGAGTGAGGAGGGAAAGATGCTGATTGCTACCTGGGGGTGGCACCGGGCACCTACCTTCTGCTGAAAACACCAAGAGCTTGATTTAGCCATTAGGTATCTAAATCTCTTTGAAGATTGGCATTTGAAGCATCCTGGGGAAGCTGCGTGTTTCTCAGAGAGTTTCGAAGGGATGCTGAGGGTGTTCATCCCACCCATCCCCAGCACCTTCTCCTGTGTGCCCTTCAGGCCCCTAATTTTGACTCCTAAACACTTTTGGGTGGCTGAGGGCACAGGGCTGGAGGTCCGGGCCCTGCAGTTTCTCCCACTCCTTAAAGGAAAGCAAAACACTTTCCTGAGGAGAGGACTGGTATAGCCCAAAGGAGTCCAGACAACGGTGGGGAGGTCAGGACAAGTGAGAGGCAAGGTGTCTCATGTAGGCAGGTGTTAGCGATTTGGGACTTTCGATGTCCGAGCTCTAGCTCTGCATCCCCTGGAAACTCCGACTCCACTTAGGTGAGACCACGGTCTTGTGGAGCTGCCTGAAGGTTGCACAGTGCCATACATTGGGATTTCACCCACTGACACAGCATCTGTGAGCCCACCAAGGGACAGGCCAGGTGACTCCACCAGCTGTGCAAGGAACAGCATTAGCGGACAACAAGGGAGGGAGGGGACAAGAGCCACGTTCCCTAAATGCCTGGGGAGCAGGGCTGGGAGACAGGGCAGGAGGACCAAAGGGGCTTGGGGGGAGAAAGGGGAGCGGGTGCTGGGACCTGAGGGAGAAGAGGTGGGGAGCTCTGGGGTGGAGGGTAGCTCCGACATGGATGCAGGAGATGGGAGGGCTCTGGGAAAGGGGGGGTGCACAGTGCAGTGTCCCAGTTGGGAAGCACTGGTGGCTCTGGACAAGACTGAGATGATACCTTGGGGGGAATGGAGATGCATGTTAGCGGCAAGCCTGAGCTCTGCAGCACGTGGGATGGGGACCAGGGACTTTGGGGCAAGAAGGATGTGGGATTCAGGAGGAAGAAGGCAGTGTTGGGGTGGAGTAGTCTTTCCTCCCCCTCTCCTCTCTTTTTTTCTTTCCAAAATACACAACAGCCCTCACCTGGATGGATGGAGGGACAATTGGCAAGGGATGACTTGTTCATCCTTTTCCAGGATTACCCCCCAAACAATTATATCCCAACCGACCATGTTCAAACCAGTCAGGCTTCCAAGTGTTTTCCTGTGAAAATTTGTCGCAGATTCTCTCTCCCTTTTAACAACATCTCAGCAACTATAAAAAAACCCTGGATAAAGTGCTCTCTGTCTATTTATACGAACGAGGGGGCTGCAGCACTGAGACTTTGGGCTTCGTATCTGGCAAAGACCCTACCGTTGTCAGTACATAACTGCGTCTCCAGCTTTAACCCTCTCCCAGAATAGCATTCTCCCACCAGGTTATAGAGCCTAAGCCAAGGGATTTAAGGAACAGCAAGTGATAGGACACAAGTGTGAAGGCTTAATTTACTTGGTTTAGCACAGACCTTTAATTTTAGCCACCGTAAATATAATAAGGCCCTTTCTTTATTTGTCTATGCAGCCATGGGGCAGAAAGGGCAGAGGAGCTTAAAAGACTTATTCATGCAAGCAGGGCTGCTGTGCTAAGTCCACTATTTCCACACCGCGAATGTATTTCATTCACATTAATGCAATGTGGAGGAAAACGGATGCACATTGTGTGCCTCCATTTCCACGGCAGAACACCAGCTGAAAGTGCAACCAGCGGCCAGCAATCTTGGTATTTTCCCTTCCACAAAATGGAAAGCTCACCTACACACAAGGGCTGAAAAGGTTTTCTAAGCCACCCCAAAACAGAACAAACTTTTCTTATGTTCTGTGGTTCAGGGACTGCTAAAAGAATTCTCTAACATCTCTCTGCCTGTTCTATTTTAAGCAGAATGATTTTCCAGCTAAGGGAAAAATAGTTCAAGTTTGAGACATTATTAGCATTTTTCAAGAATTCCTGCTTCCAGTCTCTTGCTTGTGCCAGACAAATTGGTTTTGCTGAACTTCGGCACAGTTTATGCAGAATATTTCAAGGTGTTACTGGCAGACTTTTGGGCTGTAGGTTGGTGAAACCTTGGTGCAAGCACAGAAAAAAAGGCAGAAATGTAAGTCGTCTTTGCAAGTTGCATCCCTGAAGTGGTTTAACTGTACCCATGCACTTTCTCCTATTGATACCTGTAAGTCAGAAACGAAATGGGATTTTAAGATAAGAAGAATTGAAAAATCAAGGCCAAAATAGCTGGGTTTGCTTCCAGAAGCCTGTGGCAGGGCTGGGGGGGGAGAGGAGTGCTGCATGACAGGATGCTGCCTATTCTCAGGGGAGCTCCAGCAGCCAGAAGGGACACGGGCACCCTGCCCGGGGATCATGCCCGGCTGTCACTGGTCCCCCCAGCACCTGGGGACACTCAGCAAATGCTGCTGAAGCTGTGACAGCCATTCAGCTGCTCTTGCAGGTGCATTTGGTGCTCCATGCAGCCAGCGCCGGTCCGTGCGGAGGCCCAGAGCAAGGTGTCCCAGCCGTGCTTGGCCACCGGTGCTGGGGACACTTGAGCCAGCATTCTGCACAGCACATCGGATGCCACTGTGGGAGCACAAAGCAGTAAAGGACCATCACCTTTCCCACTCCTGCACCCTGTCCAACACCAGCACCCCTTTCCCTCCAGCTCCGCCAGAGCTGAAAATACACTATTAACAGTCTGCCAGTCCTACTGGATGAGGATTGCTGAAATAACACCTTTTCCCACCCCTCCCTGCCTGGAGCAGGGTTATTTGCCAGCTCTACTCAACACAAGGACTAACCTGTGCCTATTTAAAGAGATACTTTTTTAGCTACTCCTTTTCATAGCCGAAGTGCTTGGGGAGAAGCCAAGAGTGATTCTCAGGCATCTCGGAGCCACTGTGTAATTCAGCTGTAGCAGAAGCACAGAGAAGCAGAAGTTTTATCTGGCTCACAAATTTACAGTCACTCTTTCCAGGAATATGTTCAGAACTATTCTGCTTCAAAAGGTGCATTTCTTTGCTCGGCCATCCTTGTTTTCCAGCTGATTTTCTGATTTCTGTCCTGGCTTGAACATTTCAAAAAAGGATGCACGCTGGGAAGTCACTGCTGGAAAGCTGCAGCCTTCCTTCTTGTCTCTTAGGGATTATCAAGGCTGCCAAGACCAGAACACATGTTTTTCCTACTGTATTAAACATTTTGAATGTATGCTAAAAATGTTAATAAGTTATTGAAGGGACTGGAATTTTTCCTTCAGGTGTGATGCCTTTAGGTCATTTGTGCTTCACACACAATTGCAGGTAAGGGCTTGTTACACTGGCAGAAACATGCACTTAATGAAATGTTATTCTCCGTCTTACTATAGCCAATAAGAGAGCTCAGCAGTCACTCAGCTTTAACATATTCTACTTTTTCCTCAAAAGCTTTGCCCTGGAGTCAGAGCTGCAGTGAGGCTGGGGCAAGAGGGACATCTGTCCTCCGAGGAAGGCCCTAAATGGGTGCAAGCATGCCAGGACCCCGCCGGCCGCTCTGGGCACCTGGGAAAGCAGCCAGGAGATGTGCAGCGAGCAGGAGGTGACAGCAGCATCGGGAAGGAGCCCAAGAAGGAGGAGTAGAGGGCACCGAAGAGTGCCAGGCATAAAACCTCTGGAAGTAGAAAGGGACGGCAGGGGCAAGGTGCCAGATTTCACCCTCTCCCTGGCGGCATACCAGTGTGATTTTGCTCATGGCCTGATCCTCGCTAAAGCTGCACAGACCCAGTGCCGCAGTCCGAAGCAGCAAGGAGGCTCCCTGGGAGATCGGGGATGTCCCTGGGTGAAGCCCGGCAGCAAAACATGCATGGGAGGGCAGACAGCCTGGGGGTGCCAGGCATGGCACCTCCCGCCCAGGGTCTGTGAGCCACCTCACAGACACAGCCCTGGGGGGGTCCACTCAGTCCCTGTGGCCCAGGGGGGTCATGGGCCTCCTTCACAACAGGAAAGGTTAGTGGCAGAAGCCCTTGTGCTTGGAGAAGCCTCTTACTCCTCTTGACAGCTTTGCAGAAGTTGGCTCTAAGCTGGCTGCGCTGCTCTGCTCTGCTCAGGTAATACCCCGGTGGGGTGTCCACCTCAGGGATCCCAGGGCCCTTTTGGAGACTTTGGCTTTCCTTTCTGGTGAGCTTTATCATCAATTGTGGTGCGGCTATTTCATTCTCATTACATATTATTGGTTGAAATAGTCCCATACTGGCTCATCTTTACCTTGAAGCCTCGGAGAGCCAGCAGGCTGAGTTCTCCTGAAGGTATTGATCAATACCCACAGACAAGGGCTGGAGTTTTGCAGGATAACTTGTACCAGCATCAGGTTTCATTTGGGTTTCTCAATTTAGATTTAACTTTAGGCAATTTGAAGACGTTAAGGTAGCAAAGGGCACATTCCTGGATAGCTGTGCTCAACACGTAGGCACAGGCTTCCTTGCTGAATGTTGGCAGGGTCTTATTGCATACCCACAGGCAGTGTCTTGGGGGACAGAGCACATTCAGGGCATCAGAGCTGATGAAAACAATTCCATGTGCAAGAGAATGGATCTATATGGCTTTGCGGAAGGGAAGGATTTGAGGGGGGGATCACTGGGCTGAGCTGATCATTCCTGAACTGTGCTGTGTGCCACAGAGCTCATTGACTCGGCTGGGAGGTGAGTGTTCTCCTCTCCCACCGCTGTCCTCACCACCTTGCAGGACCATGCCCGTATTTTGACTTCTGAACGTGTGGCCTCAGCATGGCCGGGCGCTGGTCCCAGCCTCTCCAGCAAGCAGAGCGTGTTGTTCCGCCTGTCTGCTTGCAGCTTTCGCCTTTCTTCTGTCCTCCTGCTATTCTATCGCTACCATAAAATGCAGTTCTGACCTTTTTGTCCTCAGCAAGCTATTCATTTAAAATACAAATGCTGTCCTCAAACAGCAGTCATTAATATGAGGCAGCAAATTCTTTTCTTTGTTCTTTATTGTTGATTTCCCCCCATTGGGAAACTGGGTGGCAGGAGAACTGCATAGCTGCAGGAGCAGCTTGCTAATTGCATACTTTCAAATACTAATTTGTATGGGTTTGTTTGGTTATAAAGGGGAAAAGAAACAAGCCAGGGGGTGATAAAAAAATGTCAAGGTCATAAACCCCACAGAAGCTCTCTGGCCTGGAATTTTTATTAATTCTTTAAATGTAAATTGCGGGCCCACGGCTGCACATCCGTGCCTCCCGCTGAGTGCCAGGTAGCATGGTGCAATTTACCTTGCAGACCTTCAGCGCGGCACTCAACCCGAGGAGCTGAGCCCTGTCCTCAGCTTCCCAGGAGCAAGGCCGGCGAGATGCCAACCAGGCCGCTGTTCCCATTGCGGGCATCGCTCCCAGCTGGCGCCTGGCTGGCTGCAGGCAGGAGCCGGCCCCTGACCCAAGCGGGGTCAGATCATGGTGGGGGCAAAACCATTTCTGCATTTGGGGAGCTGTGGTTTGGAGTGCTATCATGTCAGCGTTGTGTCTGTGATGGTCTAAGGGAAGAGGTGAAAGAAGGTACACATCAAGGAGTGTCACTTTTTACTAAACCAAGAGGGACAGCTGAAAAAAAAAGACAAGTCTTTGGGCACCTGTGCTGAGACTGCTGTTCAGAGTTTCCTCTACGCATGTGCACCTCTCAGATCTGCCAAGGAAAGTGCTTACTAAACATGACTTGCAAGCTTTCACCGTTTTGTAATGCGACTGGATGATTTGTAATAGAAAGCAAAACAAGACGTACGGATATTCAGCTCTTTTAAGTGTTCAAGCCCTTGGGTACCAGCTCCTGCTAGGTTATTAGAGGTGTTTTTTTGAGCAGTTGTCTTTTTTGCCCACTTCCAGGATTTTTGCCATACTTGATGTCTTCCTATAGGTTCTTCCTTGCCACCAACCAATGTCTGCCATTTTTCTTCTCTTTTTAAAAGGATATTTTTAGATCTTCTCTTTTCAGAAGATCACAATGCCCATGCATCGTACTCATGCATAGCTGGGGCATTTCTGCCTACAGCAATCAGCTCTGTCCCATTTGGACGTTATTATCACTTCATCTCCTTCCCTGTCTCTGTTTCTTGCAGTCGCAGGTTTGGAGAAGCGTCCCTGCACCCTGACACCCAGCAAAAGCAGAGCACTGACAAACCTGATCGCCTTCTCTGACAAAAAGTAACCTGCTCGGTTGATGTGGGGCGAGTGGTGGAGATTGTCTACCTGGATTTCTCCTAGGCTTTTGATACGGTTTCCCACAGCCTCCTCCTAGAGAAACTGATGCATTACAGTCCAGACTAGTGCTCTGTGTGGGTGGGAAAGGCCACCCAGACGGTAGCGGTAAATAGCTCCTTTTCAAACTGGCAACCTGTGGGGTCCCCCAGGGATCGATATTGGGCCCAACTTTATTCAGTATCTTCATAAGTGATCCAGGTAGTGGGATCAAGTGTAGCCTGATGAAGTTTGCTGATGATACCAAACTGAGTGGGGAAGCGGACACTTCAGGAGGGAGAGCCACCCTGCAGGAAGACCTGGATAGGCTGGAAGAGTGGGCTAACAAGAACATTATGAAGTTCAACAAGTGTAAGGTCTTGCACATGGGAAAACATAATCCAGGAGTGCAGCACAGGCTGAGATCTACCCAGCTGGGAGGCAGCTCTGTGGAAAGGGACCTGGGGCTCCTGGTGGACAACAAGCTCAGTATGAGTGAACAATGTGCTGCTGCAGCAAAGAAAGCCAACCGGATGCTGGGTTGCATCAGCAAGGGCATCACCAGCGAGATAAAGAAGTCATTATCCCACTCTACTCAGTGGTTGTCAGAACACACCTGGAATACTGTGTTCAGTCTTGGTCCTCACTACACAAAAAAAGATGTGGACAGGCTGGAGAGGGTCCAGAGAAGGGCCACAAAGATCATCAAAGGACTGGGAAGACTGCCATATGAGGAAAGGCTGAGACAACTGTGTTTGTTCAGCCTTGAGAAAAAAAGGCTTAGGGGATACCTTATCACCATTTCAATATTTAAAGGGTGGCTACAAAGAAGATGGAGACCCCCTTTTTACAAGGAGTCACATGGAAAAGATGAGGGGTAATGGGTACAAGTTACTCCTGGGGAGATTCCGATTGGACACAAGAGGAAAATTTTTCACGATAAGAACAGTCAGCCATTTGAAAAATCTCCCCAGGGAAGTGGTGGATTCGCCAACATTGGACACTTTTAAGATTCAGCTGGACAGGGTGCTGGGTCCTCTTGTCTAGACTGTGCTTGTGCTGAGAAAGGTTGGGCCAGATGATCCTTGAGGTCCCTTCCAACCCGGTATTCTATGATTCTATGATTCTTTGATCCCATGCTCACCCTCAGCACCAGCACTGCCCTTGCACCCGAGGACCATGGCTGCCAGCAGCCCCTGCTGCCTGCAGGGATGTCCCCCAGCAGGGCTGCTGCCCATGCAAGGGCGCCTTGAAATGTGTGCTGAGCCACTGTGAATGCGGCAGATAACCAGCTCTAAGGACTCTCTGTCGTGCTTCTGTGTGAAGGATGTGACAGCGACCAGTGCCAGGAGGGACCTTCTCAGGGTAGTGAGCACTGAAGGGACAGACACGGCACAGGGACCCGCAATTCACCATCGTCCTGGTCAGAGCTGCCACCGTATCAGCAGCTAAAGATACTGGAGGGCTCCAAGGCTGTGAATGTGAGGGAGGCAAAGTCAAGGAAAAATTTTATTAACTGTGTTATTTTGTGTCTGTTTGCACGGGAAGGGTAGCTATCTCTGTTTGTTCACTCTCTTCTTGTCACATAACATGATACAGAGTCAAAATGGATTTTATTGTGTACTCCTTGCATTAAAAAAAAGTTCTTTCCCAGTACATGCTACAATACACCACTGTTGTTATTTCCCCCTCTGCTTGATAAAGTAACCATGGTTGCATGACAACATCAAGGGAAAAAAGGCATGCAGAGGCACCAGCTCTCTCAAAAATAACATATTGTATTTCATTGATGAGAAAAGGTCAGAGTCATTGGCCAAGTCACACAGTTCGAGTGGGTTTACAGTGGAAAGCACCATAACCGCAGGACTGTGCAGCAACAAAAGCAATATCTAATTATAACACATACAAATGTTGTGTTAGCTGGGAACTGATACCTGAAGGTTGTTGCTCAGTTTATAATGGGCAGCACAGTGGATCCCTTGACAGGAATCTTTGGTTTTTTGAGTTACGTGATGCTTAAGATAATTGACCAATTCATTTCCTTAACTGGAAGAGAAAGGATGCGTCAGTAACCTTTATGGCTCATTATTATTAAAATAGTGTTTATTCAAGGAGTGGCAAGGAGCGAATTGGAGTGGAGGTCAGTGCTCAGCATCTTGTGGGTCATTAGGATAAACCCACTCGGCCACAGTGAGTAAGACCCGTAGCACCTCTGGTTTGCAATAGGTGACCCTTGCTGGCTCTCAAACCTCCTCACTCTCTCAGTGAGTGATCCCCCCTGCCCCAAGCCTACAAGAAGTGAGCTGTCGTGGGCTCCAAATCCACCCTTTACGTTTTGTCATGGCTTTCACGTGCTCTGGAAAACAGACGGTGGGTTGATTTAAAAACCATAGAGTTTGAAGTGTGTTACTACCATATATTACTGGTTCTTAGCAGGCTTGTTTCATGGCAGCTAAGCTGTCAGCGGCAGGCTGGGTGCTAGCACACTTGCTCCCTGGGACCTGGGTTCCTGCTGCCACACGGTGGGCTCTGCCTCTGCCCCTGTGGTGTCTGCTGCTTGATGGTGGCCTGCTGGTGGAGGGGACTGGCTGTCCAACCTTCTGCAAAATCGGGGTCGGGACTGCAGCAGGTGACAGTTGTGGTGATCTCACCATGAGAGTGCTGCCAGTCATGAAAGCCCAGCCCTGCTCCGCTCCTGAGTAATGCCAGGGAAGGAAAACAAAACCCTCCAAGCAAGACAAGGGGGTTAATAGTTCTCCCCCAAGCCCTGGTCTCCCTGGAGCCCTCAGACCCTGCAGTCTTTGGGGGAAACCTCTTTGGGCAGCACCTAGTATAACCCAGCACCAGCCTCCACCAACAAGCTGGACGCAATTGCTGCACCAACTGGGGAAGGGGAATTGGGAAGACTATAGCCCTGTTACTCCCCATCCTTTTTCCACAGATGGACTACAGATAATTCAAATGAGAATATTTCTTCAGTATAATAAAGAAACATTCAGAAGATTTCAGAAACTATACTAAAATAATGGTAACACTCACAGTCCTTTACCAGCAAAGCAACAGGCTCTCTACATTGCAATTCACTCAGAAAAAAACATCCTTAAGATAACATCAAAGCAAATTCCCTGCTCCCCCAGGTGAGAGAAACTTGGGGATTAGCCATGTAGGTTTATTTTTCAGGATGCCTTTGGATAAGCTGTCCTCCAGAATATGCTACGCTGCTAACTCACACTACAGGAAAAATAACAGTGCAGAAATTGTAGCATGAAGCAAGTTCAGTTGTGGATTTGAGCTTGAAGCTGGCATCCAGCTGGCAGACACTGGATGGCTATTAAATATGTCAACAGCCCCAGATAAATGCCAGGATAGCCTTGTGAACAGGAACTCCTGATGGTATTTTCTCTTGTACTGTTGCTATTTTAGTTCTATTTGTTTTCTCCCTATTTTGGACGTTATATAGAGGAAAAAAAAGGCTCTGCACGGCTAGAGAAAATGGAGTCCTGGAAGGAGAAGAATGAGGATGCCAGCTGGTCACTCCTCCTTTGCTCCTGGCTAATATAACTGCTGTGTGTTTGATTTTTTCCAAATCACAGAGGGTTTAAACGACAGGTATGTTATGTCCTTAGTGTATGTCATCATCTGCCAGGTATTCAAGAATTTCTAAGGATTTAAGCTTGCCTGCTGTTTGACTACAGGACGAGCAGCGATCCCTGTTCTCTGGCATGTGTAGGGCTTCCCTGAGGGTGGAAAGGGAGACTGGAATTTAAAGCGATCTTCATTTATTTAGTATTTCCCTGTACAAAAGCCAGGAGTTTTCCAAAGCTGACTGGAGTGCAGTCATTTGTGGAGAACAACCCGTGGCTGCTACCTGGGTTATGTCGGCATGTAACAATACCTGTCTGCCTCATGAATGTCAGACAAAGCTGTCATAAATCTTCAAGCCCAGCAGTAAAATTAATGGGAATTGCAGAGAGCAGGACCTTGTCAGCTTCATAATGGGTCTGTGGGTGGAAAAAAAATTCCCATGCTTTCCTTCAGGCGTTAGGCAACCCAGCTACTGATGCTCAGTGGCCATTATCCAATTATAAGTGCTTTTTTGCTCAGAAGAATTCAGTCGTTATCGCTTTTAATGTGTCAAAGTTAAATAGTCACCAGCATGGAAAGCAGGCAAGGGAGCAGACCCCACTGCAATCCGCAGCAGAAGTCCCCTGGGCCATCTCCTCCTCTTGTCCTTTGGTCTCGAAGCTCTTTCCCATTTTGCTTGTATTTTGCCATTTGCAATATTGCTTTGTCATTTCAGAGGTGACCGGGGCGCAGCTGGGGCCCGGCCTCTTCCCTCTTCTGCCCCGTCCAGCTGATCGGTATCAGCCTGGGGTGGGACGTCCTGTTTACGTCCCCAAGCAGAACTGGGAGTGCTGGCCCATCCCACCGGCACCGCACCGTCACCGTCCCCGGTCCCCGGAGCGCTGCCGCAGGGCGTCGGGCTCCTCGGAGTGCCAAGGCCAGGCTGTTTGTCTATGCTGCATTGAATCGTATTTACAGCACCTTTTGGGGTTTCTGTCGGTCACCCGCTGCGACCAGAGAAATATTTTTTCCCCCTCTGCTGCATAACTTGGCTTCTGTTTTCTTGTTGTTATTTTTTTCCTCCTGCCTTTGTAGTTGTTGGCTGCAGTCGGGGCCAAGTCACGGAGCAGGATGTGCTGCTTCTCTGGCGGTACAGACATGCGAATAAATTACACAGTTTTCAGGAACTTTTCCGGGCACTGAAAGGTGATCATCTGTACTGCCAAGTTGTTAGCACAGCTCCTGGCACAGCTCTGGCCTGCACCACTTCATCCCCTCCCGACCCCCTGGCCCGGGGGCTGCCGAGGGCCAGGGTCCCTCCCAAAATTTCTGTTTCGGAGGTGTTTGATGGCACAGACGGGTGTTATTTGCACTGCAGAGCAGCTCTGGGCATGTTTAGTTTGCACACGCAATTCCACATGAATGTTTTCAAACTCCTTAGGTGGCTGCCAGCTGCATGCATTGCAGTGACCAGGCTTGGGGTGCCTCAAATCGGCCTCCCTGTTCTGGTCAGCCCAGTGGCTCTTGGGGGGACCTTTTCAAGGACCCTCTTTGCGGGAAGGGGCTGGTCAGGTCTGGGCAGCCATGCCGAGCAAGGGACGATGGCAGCGATGGCTGAGGCTTCCTCATCTCCCACTGCTGGGGTCCCTTATCCCTGCGTTTGCCCACAGCTGCAGAGGCGGCAGAGGATGCTCCTGATGTTCCCGCTTGGGCCTCTGCTCTGTTTAACTTCCCTACCCCTACGGAGGGTGGGTTTAATCCCTTGTTCTTCTGCCAAGGGCATCTTGGTGATGCTCTTCGAGCTACAAAAGTACCTGTGCATCTTCCTGCCCCCTGACCTGCCCTGCGGGGCAGTTGAGCAGCTGTAATGGCCCCCTCGGGGTGCTCCTGGGTCTCTTCTGCAACCCTGGGGGGATCAGGGGATCCTTGCACAACTGCCACCTACCACCGACACCTCACATTAGGTGGGGTGAATCTCCAGTCCTTGTTTGTGTACCTAAAATAATGTTTCCTTATCTCCTACAGGTGTTATTCAGATAAAGCCCAAGTAGAGATGACGCAGCAGATTTGACCACGTGGAGGCTGCACAAATGCTCAAGGTCCAGACACGAGTTGCACCTGATGCAAACGAAGGAGAGGAGAACCAGCTCCTGCAAAGAGCAGAAGATGGAGAGCAACCGTGGTTTTTTACGGCTGTACATTTTAAGGTTATAATGTTAGAAATATTTCCTATTGAACCAGGTAGGGATGACATTTGTGAATCAGGCATGGGAAATACAGTGATGAATGTTCTTTACTCCAGGTTGATGTCAGCCTAACGGACAGTTGTTTGGTTTTGATCTGCTTTTCCTGTGTTTCAGTACCTCAGTGCGTGTCCTGAGCCTGGAGCTGGACTGCATTTTGCACCTGCTGAAAGGGGTACATATCCATGTCCACAGCAAGTCAGTTCAGGGAAACTTCACTAATGTTGGCTTTAGGAACAATTTTATTCTTCTCAGCAATTTTCATGCGGATCCAAGGGCCTTTTGGCAGCCCTGTTTTCCAGATGACTTAAAATCCAGGTCCTGTGTTCAATAAGTATATGGCTTCTATGTATAAAACTGAGAGAAGAGGCCAAAGAAAGAAATGCAGGCAGTGTGAGCAACCTGCCCGGTCAGGGAATGCTCAGAGACGTGAGCAGAGAAAACACCATCTGGGAAATGAAGCAGTGAGCAGTCCCATGGGGATGCATATGCACACACCCACACCTACACCCCCCAGACCTCTCAGCAGCCTGATAAACTTCTTTTACACATCTTCTACTGCTGAGAAAGTGTCCAGGTAGAGCTTGGAGATGCCTTGAACTGCTGATGACATTGTGGGGAACAGGACTTGGACACAACAAAATCTTCCCTGGCCTACGTGCATTGGTGGGGCTTAAGCATATCCATGAGCACATCACACCTGTGAGCACATCATACCCGTGAGCACATCACACCCATCAGCGCATCACGTCTGTGAGCAGCCCAGCATTATTTTT
Source organism: Fregata magnificens (assembly GCA_013389945.1). Lineage (NCBI taxonomy): Eukaryota > Metazoa > Chordata > Aves > Suliformes > Fregatidae > Fregata > Fregata magnificens. The sequence goes on from WAAD01031614.1 coordinate 64,062, forward strand.
GCTCCAAATGAGCCACTGGAGTGATGGAGAAGTGAGGAGATAGGGACAGCCTGGAGCTGGGCTGGGCACACAGAGCGGCTCTCCCGATGCCTGCTGCGGCACGTTGGCCTCTCGGCCACGCTAACATTTTCAATACGCCAACAAGTTTCCCATATATAGTATATTTCCCAGCCTGTGAGCCTTGCCGAGGCCTCATTGCCTTCCCTTGAAGCAATAAAAGGCATTCGTGATGTTTCTGTGCTGAACTGTGGGAAAAGAGCGGCAAGAAGCTGTGACCCCGGGGCAAGGGCATGCTTTGGAAACACCGTCATCGAAAAATCAACACATCAGCCCAGAAGGCCCACAGGCAGCCGATCTCCTTCTGCCTTATCAGAGAGAGGGCTCCTCTGGATGCTGGGGCAGCAGCCACTGGACATTTTTGAGATGTTTATTCTATCCAGTGTTGATACTGAAGTCAATATGATAACTAAAAATAAAGATTAAAAAAAAAAAATACACTGCAGCTATTTGTTCCTGAGTTGTTATGTTTACCCATACCAGCCCAGCTTTCCATTTAGGCAGGCCAGTAGTACCAGATGTTCAGTCATTTTCAGCAACATGGTCATATCCCAGAAGATTCAGCCTGCCGGAGCAACTATATTAGACACGCCTGTAATTTTCCACTGCAACTGGAAGACTGTGTTCCTCTGGGGCAAGTGACGGCTGACCAGATGGGCCCCATGCACGTGCAGCTGGCACAGCCCCGAGCCCCCTCTCGGCTCTCATGGTGGCAGAAGGGGACACTGCTTCTGCAGCTCGCTGGGGCTTGGTCTGGGCGGTGCCGAGGATGGAGAAGGCCCCCATCAGCAGCAGCTCCTGTGAGTTGATGGGACATGCTGTTGGGGTCCATGGACTGTCTAGTCACCCTATGGCCAGCTCCTGCTGTGGGGAAGGATGCGGCCAGGGCTGCAGACAGCTTCTCCCCCATCCCTCCTTGCGCTCACAGCCTGTAGACATGGATGGTGTCTGTTAAGGTGGTCCAAAGGGAAAAATTGCTCTATAACAGAATAAAAGCAGACGTTTCACCTAAACACCTCTGTCCTGTCACCTCATGCTTCCTGCTGAATGGGTGGGTAGAGGTATCCAGTCCACAGGCCCTGCAGAGCCCGGGAGCGTTCACCCCATTTGCAGATGTTTACTAGCAAGCAATCGGGTGTGTAAGGTGACCTCCCCAAGGGAGGATGTGGGACGCCTCTGAGTACAGCCTCCTCCAAGCACCTGGCTTCAGATTAGTCAAAACTGATGGGCAGATCTGGGTGGCTTGTCCTGCTTTCTTCCACAAGTAGCAGTGGTGGCAGAGGATGGTGGAGAAAGCTTCACTTGCCCAGCAGCGTATGGATTTAGCTTAGTGCCTTCACAGAAATCTCTCATGGGAAGATTTGCTCTATGGAAGCTAATCCCTTTCCTTCATAAAACCCTCAGTGCCCAGGCCCAAGGCTAGGACTGGGGTCAGACAAGGTGCCGTAAGCAGTGTCCGCCGCTGGAGCCATCCCAGTTCCCTACAGTGCTCCAGCCGGCTGGGACTGTGGGCCTCTCCACTCACACCCTCCAGCTTTCACGATGCCACATTAACCAACTAGCCATTGCAAATGTAGTTTTAATTGCATTAAAATAAAATTAAGCTAAAAATACGTCAAGCAGCTAAAACTGCAAAGTTTTAAATCGAAATGGAGATACTGGAGGCTCTTAGTCTCCAAGTGTCGCCACAGGAGAAGTTTTTCCCTGCCCTATCCTCCAGCCGCCGGGGAGATGGGTGCTGCTGCAGCGTGGTGCCCCCGCAGTCACTGATTAACTGCCCACCTGGGGAGGTGCTGCCCATGCTGCAGGTTACGCCTTGACCCCCTGGCTGCTCATTTCTGATGCTTGACTTCACTCTGCAGTGTTTTTATAGACCTTTTGCCACAGTGCTCGTTTCCCACAGCTTTTTTTTTTTCCTTTACAGTTTCAAATGTAGGGAGTGAGTCCGATTTCTGCCACTCCTGGCTTGCTTTATGGGTAACAACTCCTCTGCAGCTCAGCCATCAGGCCTGTGTGGATGCAAGGATCTGGCCAGCTTTGAAAATATTTAGGTACAATTCCCCTCCTTATAAAAGCTTATAAGCCTCCCAAAAAAGAGTTGAAATGGAATTTCTGTGAGCCATCCATGTTACTTGGCTTTTTACCGTATGGTGAATATTATCTCCCAGAGAGGAAAATATCCCCCATGGCAGCTTCTCCCTACCCAGCTCCATCTTCGCTGTGCTCTCTAGTGCAGGCACGAAGACTGCATTGCCAATGGCGTAAGCAGTAACAGGAGATGAAGATGTTGAAATCATATTATATTTATTACATTACGTACATGAGATATAAAAACAAATTACCAAAATAGTATCATTTTTTTTGTGAGTCCACAGGACCTTGAAAGAAAAATACATACGTAAAGCAGATTGGTAGACTCGTGACTTTTCTGGTGTTGTATGTCTTCCTTTTCTTTCCCCTCACACTCATGAACAAAATACACTCTATGCAATGTGGTTTAAAGATACTTAACAGAAAAGATATATTTTAGTGCTGAAAACTGCAGTAAACTGTGCTATATTCCATACTGGTGTTAATGAGGAAGTATAATGGCCGTATATATTGCAAACAATAACACAGAAGAAAACAAATAAAACGTTCAGTTTTAAATACTAACATAAAAATAAAATAAACTCCAGGGCCACCATGAATCACTGGGTTGTGATATGTGAACGCGAATCCTTTCCGTTCTCCGCATCCATTCCTTTTCCTGCAGGCAGAGTTTTTCTCCTCTGGCAATTGCATTTTTTGTCTCAAAGTCTCTTCTTCTCACGCTGCTTGCAAAGTCTTGCTGGAGTCCTGCCCATGGGGTCCAAGTGCTGGTCTGAAGCTGGGACTTCAGTGCAAATACTTTATCTTTCAGATTGTATCCTCATATACTCTGAGTGGCCAGTGCCAGGCTGGCCATTCCCTTTATACCATTAACGTCATCCAACTGGGGGGGTCTTCAGGAGTGCTTCTGTTTCAGGGAGTTTTTTTCATGTGCCACCTTCAACCTCTCCTTTCCCGACGCAATTAGACTTCCCGCACCGTGAAGTGGCAGGTAGTAAAGTGCTTTATACAATGAAATATTTACACTAGGGCTAGGTTCGTTTTTTAACACTTCAAGGACAAAAGCTCAGAGACACTGCACCCTCCGGAGCCAGCTCTTCTCTGCGGCCATGCGGTGGGTGGAGAGCTGATCTCTGCCTCGCGCCGTGCTTGTGCCAAGGCAGAGGGATTCGATTCACTCCAGCAGCTCCACCCTCACCAGCACTGGCAGAGAATGTAGCCCCCGAAACCTTCAGCAGGGTGACCAGGTTAAAAGCACCTGGTGCCCGATTCTCTTTGATGGGTGTCGTGTCCTAACCCGAGGGGGTGTTTCTAAGGAGCGGTCGTCGCTGCCATGCTGCTGCCAGTGCCTGCCCACCGCTGCGGCCGTCGCCTTCCCCACAGCATCCTCTGGGAGCCTCTGGAAGTCACTCAGGATCTGCGCTGGCGGCACTGGCAGTGGTGTTTTGCTTCTCAGCTGTAGCTCATGGGCACGCTTTCCCTCTCTAGGGTGGCAATTTAGTCTGGGGTGATCAGTGGCTTCATAGGAGTTGCTCCAACATCGCACTGGAGCGAGACAAGCGTCCACCCTTCCTTTTGTTTCCCTCAACGTGATGATGAGCTGGGCTTAGGTGAGCCCCTGGCAAGGAAGCTACAGGAGAGTGAATGAACATTGGCCAGGAAGGGTTAAATTAGACAGTGCCTACAACTCTGAATGCCTCGCTACATGTTTTGGCACTATTTTCTTACATTCCAGTTTTCATCCTAGAGGTCTTCTCTCTGTGAAGGCTGTTGCGTTTTGTGCATAAAGAAATGCCCTAGGCAGTCGTGCACCTCTAGTTGCAGTCTCTTTTCAAAATCTCCAGGACCTTTCTTCCGAGAGCCGACTTCCACTGATGGACAAAACTTTTCATGTTGACGATGAGTCTGCCGGTTCGGACATCCTCGTGTCCTGCCACGAGGTACTCCAAGCCTGCAAACCAGCAAAGTGGTCAGCAACTGCACAGCACTATGCTTAAGAGGCCTATTGACACTGCAAAGTCAGCCTGGATATCTAGTCCCGTGTAAAAAAGCACTTATATGAAGAGATATTTATACATATTGATTCTCTCATATCTCTGTATATCTTTACCTCTATCTATGTCCATGGAAAAATGACCCCTGTGATGCATCTGTCAGTGAGATGCAGTACACAAACTTTGATTTTGTTAGCTTCTGAATATAAATGAAAGCTGAACTCTGGGGGCTGCACTACAAGTTCTTATACCTCATTTGGGAACTGCTATTACCTTCGTTTGGCAGCCACCTGCCTCACCCCCCCCTGAATATACCTGGGCCTGGAAATCGGTCGGTTCAGCACATTCCAGCAATGACAGCGCAGGATGGCCCAGTGCTGGTGTCTTGCTCAAAACGGCAGTGCCGCCTTGCAGGCAAAGGCACGCTGGACCCTGCCAAGAGGCAATACTAGATTTGCTGGTGCGAGCACCTTAGAAGAGCCTGAGGGGGTGGCAGTCACGCTGAGAAGAGCTGCATTAACTTCTGCTTCCGCTGGATGTTTTAGAGACATGACAGCAGCACCTGGCAACGCCTCGCCTGGTGTCCAGAAGGTGCCAGAAAGGGCTGGAGTGCAGCGCCACAGTGTCCCACCTCAAGGCTTGCCCCAGGCATCCAGGTCCATGCCTGGCTTTTGGGGCACAACTCAAAGAGCACTCGGAGCCATGCAATGACTGCTAAGTGGGTGTACGGGGCGAAGACTTTGGGTTGAATTAGCTAAAGAAACACTGCCACAGATCCCAACAGCCTAAATGGGCCACAAATGTGCCATAAACCAGGATAACAAGGAGGATAATTCCTCCTGTGGCAAGAGGAGCTCCCTGCCAAGGCCAGCATCCCGCTGCAGCATGCTTGGGGTACAGCAAGCATGAGACCCCCCCCTGTACCCCTTCCTCCTCGCACTGGTCTGGGGAGCACCACGCGGCGGTACAAACTAGCCTGGGGGAGATGGGTGTCCCCCAGTGCTCTTGGTCGCCCCGCTCCACCCTGGCCACAGCGGGGAGTCTGCTCATGTTTTCTTGGGTTTTCATTTTGTAGTTCAGAATAAAGGGAGAGTGTCCCCTAGTTAAAGGTCAAGCATGTTTTTCTTTAATTCAATACAATTTGTTATCTACTTTATCTGAGTTTTTGGGCACACACATCCTCTCTTCTGCCAAGTAAACACAGGATATGTGTATGGCAGTATCACCCTTTGCAAGACATTCGTTTTGGCCATGTCAAGCCTGCTGTTATAAACATCACTATTCAAGGACTCCTAAATCTATCTCCCTTGAGAGAGAAATGTGGCATGCACCCTCAGAGAGCAAGCAAATATTGCTGTGGTTGCTGATTCAGTAGGGCTTTCTAGATTTTCAACCAGATGTTACAGAAGTGTAAAAATAAAAGGAATCAAACGACTGAGATGCTGCAAGCCAGGACTTGAGGCTGTGAGTTTTGCCCTGCATTGCTGGCAGGCAGCTCTCTGTTTATTTGCGTCTGTGCCTGGCAGAGCCGAGGAAGGGCAGGGCTCCTGTTCCCTTACGGACAGCTGAGACCTTTAAACCTTTCAGCTCAGTGTCCCCGCAGAAGTCCAACCTGCCTCTGTGGGTGCGTGCACAGGGGAGGGTGTGCAAGGGTAGTGAATATCCTCTCATAGGAACTTAAGCACATTTATCATCTGAAAACAGCCCATGAAGATTTGATAAATGCTTGGAGTTTCCATTATAGCTATATGTCAGGAAATTGTTTTATGTCAGCTTGGCTTTTTATCTGGCTGTTCTTGGTTTATTCATCCGGAGGTCATAAGCTCTTACACTGAGAGAGGGTTAAATCTGCTAATATAGTATTGCTGACCATCCAGAAATGAATGTGGTAGCTAAAGAAAATAATGAAATTTTAAAAAATATTTGGGATCCTTTTTTTTTGCACTTTGAAATGATTGAATCTTAAAGATGCACTCAGCTGATGTTTTCAAGTTTCCTGTTACGACCAAACTTCAGAACTTCTTTCCAACATGAAAGCTGAGATTAATTTATACTCATGGGACTCCAGCAGCTACATTTCAAGAAAACACCAAGCTTTGCAGTGTAAATCATGAGAGTCGGCAAGGGGGTAACACCCGATGTCTCAGATGCCTGGATTGTCCCTAAAGACAACTGCACCTCCACCCTTCCGCTGATGCCCAAGCAATCTTCATTGATTCTGTGATTAATGCTGTCATCTCCTCTGCTGGGGAAAATCAGTGAAGCTCCTCTGAAGTTAGCAGAGTCGCAAAGCTGCGTGTCAGGTGCGGGGCTGCCCTGCACGATCAGTGTCTGACAGCTTCCATGACATTCCTCCATGTTCATATTAAGGCTTTCTTGCTTGCGTTTGCATTACATATGGAAAAATAAAACACCTGTATCTATTTAATTATAGATTTATGGTGTTTTACCAATATCCAAAGTCTTACTGTGCTTAAACAGCAAAGTCCTGCCTAACGCTGCTGATTCATCTGACCCTTGCACCTGACAAGGCTTCCTGACTACAGCTGTGCTATCACGGCAGCTTGCCTTCAAGGCCAAAGACGGTCACTCCAGTGGAGATGAAAGAAGACTGCAAACACCTCATCAATGAATAACCTTTCTGTGTGATCCAGCCTCGCAGACAGTCCTTTCCTCCCAAAGGAAGTTCCTAGTGCTGCACATGTAAGGGATGTCTCAGCACTGAAGTTGACATTTCGATCGGTGATTTCCAAGTGATGTGTGCGCCTTACGGGAAAAAAACCCTTTATCTGAATTAGTTGGTAACCGTTGGTTTATCTCGGAGTTGTAAAGAAAGGTGTGTCAGCTGGAGCTTAGTTTTGCTCTATTGAAGAAAACCCCGAGTCTGCATCTCCTCATCCGTACCAGAGACTGCATGCACTGGTTTAGCCACCACTCGTTATACTCCATTTCAGTGGAAGAAGATGAGAAAAAACTGTGAAGCCAAAGCTGCCCTCTCACTGCGTAAGAGAATCTCTTTCAAATCTTGAAGATGCAAATTAGCGTTACTTTCAAAGAGACATCTTCCCTTGAGTTTATATTAAAACTTCAGTACAATGTCATGACTCAAATTAGATTTAAATGTGCTTTTATGGATTCAAATTAGCATTAGTTTTGAAAAGATATGTCATGTAGTCGTGGCATGATATGCACCTCCCTCCCCCTGGGAACAGACTGAGACTGGTAAAGCTGTAAGACTGCTATTATGCTTCATAAAGAGAAATGTATGTTTGAAAGTCTATAGAATGAACCAAGTTTTTCTCTACAAAATTCAAACTTGATGGAGATTGCTGTTGGAATCCAAATGATGTAACAGCCAATAATTTAATCAACACTGGGCTGCAATCTCAGCTCATTGGCATGAGGGGACGGAGGGGTGGGAATGAAATCTGTGTAAACGTGATGGGGATGTACTGCTCAGGGAGTCAAACCTACCGGGATTGAGGATGGGACAAGTGCAGCCTCTGTTAGTCCAGGATTCAGGGTAGAGGGTCCTCTTGCCCCGAAGGATCTTCAGCTTTGTAGATTTCAAGACTTTCTTGATCTTCACATTGACTTCTGCATGGGACCCTTTGTCATGAGCTGACAAGATCTTCGTCTTGATCACTGGGAAGACAGGAATTCAAAACCAGGAATATATAAACTATTTACAGTGCTCTCTTTTTTTTTTTTTGTTCTAATGCAGGTGTCTGGGTGAAGCAGTGAGGACAATTATTTCGTTACAGCGGAGTTAGCCCAATGCTCCCTGCTGGGGAGCCTGGGGTCAGCACAGCCGCCGGGGGAGCACATACGTCCCCATAACTGTGGGCAGGAATGCTGCCGGCTGGTTTGGCCACAGCCCCTGGACCTGCCACGTGGGCAGCAGGAGAGGTCCAATGACCTGATTTTCAAAACTTGTGAGGGTCCCATTTTCTCCCAGAGCTCAGCAAAGACTTTGGCTTCCTTCGTACTTTTGGAAATCAAGTGGAAAGCCTTGCTTTTAGGGATGGACCTGGAGGCTTTGCCGGCCTCGGTCCAGGCAGGCCAGGCAGCAGGCAGGGGCATGAGGGGCTGCCCCCAGCCCACCCTGGTGAGCACTCCTGCTGCTGGTCCTCCCCCTTTGCAGAACTGCCAAATCCGAACGCAGTGGCAGAGACTGAGACGTTGGTGAGGACTGAGGCAAATCGTGGAGTACTTTGAGCTCACAGATACCCACAGGCACACCCCCGCTGCCTGGTATCCCACCTGCTGAGCCCCTGTGCCGGAGGCTCAGGGCTCAGGTCCCAGCGAGCCTCCTCCTGACTGCGCTGATGCCTACACTGGTAGGTATCACTGTATGGTGGTGCTTTATTCAGCGCCGCACATTAGGAAGCTCAGGAAAACCTCTCCTCCTACAGTATGGCCTCCTGAAGCTCATGATGAGCCCCAGAATTCATCTGTCTCTCCAGTTTAGCTCACACCTTTGCATGTTGAATGATGAAAGGGTGGGAAGCCTGAGTGCACTTTAGATAAGATTTATGAACTTGGGGGGTTTTTTTGTGACTTTTTTTTTTTTTTTAAATTTCTTATCTTTTGCAAGATTAAACACAGTCACTATCGCGGCCAGGAGCAAAGCAAAGCAGAATCAGATTTTTTCCTAATATCGCTAATCCAGTGCTATATTTCAACAGCTGGCGGCCCCTTGAACTTCCCTTTGCGGGTTGCTCCACAGCCTGCAGAGGTAGGGGTTATCTCTCTGTGCATTTTCAACTTCAGTGCGAGACGAAACAGGTGCAAGAGACCCCTGGAAGACTGTGAAGGAAGGGAGTGCTACACAGAGCATTCCTTGCGCTGCTGCGGTATGAAGGAGGCGGTTCACTGGCACACACCGGAGAGGTCTTGGGAAAGAAAGTGCCTCCTCTCATTCATTTAAATCAAACAGACACACAGACAATACACACCACCCCATTGCAACAGCTGAACTTTGTTGACAGGGGGAAGCTCCCAGTAGCTGCCGGAGCCATTTTCTCCATGTAGTGGCTTGTGTAGTGATCACTGTCCCTCCTTACATTCAGTGTAATTCAGATTTAGTGATTTCTAGACTGTTCTTGGGGCATCTGGTCTACAGACAGAGTTTTAGTGACCTGTTTTTGGTAACAGTGCTTTCCAGTCTGTCTCGGACCTAGACAACCTCTTAAGGACCCTTTCAGCTCTTGTCCTCCCATGATTTCAGCACAAGAGTATTTTGGTAGCAGGAGAGGTGGGTAACAGAGCAAGATGCTTCACCCACCTTCACTTGGCACCATGATATCTATACATTTTGGAAAGGTCAAGGATCTGCCCCCAGACTAAGTAGCCCATGGGTTTGCAGGGATGGAGCGGTGCACACAGCAGCATCTCTCACGCTTTACACTCTTGCACTGCCTCACAGCACCTCCCTTTACGCCCCTGCCACCTCACCCGAAACTCACCGTAGGTGTACTTCATCCCACAGAAGACCTTGGGATTCCCTAAAACTTGCTCTTTACATTCGCATTTACCTGGGGAAAGAGAAGGAAGCAAATGGCTGTGGATGGTACTTAAAAGACGGGAGCCTTCATGCACAGAGCCTGGGACCTGCCAGAGGTTTTCATGTCGTCCAGAAGCCCCATCCAAAAAAAGCCCTATTTTCAGGTCCAGGCTGAACATACAATCTTAGTCCAAGGGCAATTATTCCTTGTTTACAATTTGAAGAGAAGGGAAACAAAGGCCTTATTATTCTGCCTCGGAATGCAAATAACACGCATGTCTTTCCCTGCGGTATTTTCCACACCGTAATGTACCAGACAAAATTTTAAAAGGAAATGTTGCAGAGGTTAAGGCAGATTAATGACTTCCGTGATCTTAGAACAAAGAATAACATGATATACTTATTTACGTTTAAAATGAAGTTGCCCAGACGAATGATGGAGCTTTCCCCTCAATTAACTCAATTATTGTATCTTCGAGATTTTATCGTGCCGCTTTCTGAAAATGGAGGAAATGATGCTCGCCTGCTTGCATGCAATGATTGCAAGGGAGGACAGCTTGACGCTGTGCCGTGGGGACAAACTGCCTCGCTGCAACCTCACGCAGCACCCGCCTCCTCCAGACTGATGGGGAAATAACTTCTCCAGCTGAAACCATAGCTGAAACGCTAGGCAATCTCGAATTGCGTCGTAAGCTGCAATTGATGCCAAAATTGTTGTGGGTATCGGGTAAATAAATTTTTATTTGGAAATTTCCAATTCCCTGCCCATAAAGTGGCAAACACCACCCTCTAAATAATGTTGCTGGTTTGTCCAACATGAATACAAAGACACATTTAAAACATGACGGACAAAATAAAGAGAGTGTTCACCCTTGAAATTCAGAGCTGGGGCTGCAAATTCAGGCAGGCAACTCTTGCCTTACCAACAGCTAAATGCTGGGTGCAGGCTTTCAGCATGGAGCATCTGCCTAAAGGGTTGGCGTGTCCTCACATTGATGGGACGAGCTGCAAGGCTCCTCCAGCTCATGGAGGGGAAGGAGGTGTTCGCACAGGACATTAACAGGGGAACGTCCATCCCCTCCTGCAACTGCCAGGGCACTAATTATAAACCAGCGCAGAAGAATGTATCCGTGCTGGCTGCTGGCAGGAGGGATGGGGCAGGGAAACACGCGCGAAGCCGCCGTCCTACCAGAGTGCCGGAGCGCTGAGAAGCCCTGCTCGTCCTCCCAGCCCCAGGAAGTCTCGCTCTCATTGAGCACCGCCTGGAATGGAGGTGCTTCATGGTGCCAGGTCACATCCGAGCTGTTGGGGGGAAAGGGAGATGGTCAGCCTTCCTCCTGGAGCCGGTGGAAAGCGGGGCCACTACCAATCCTCCGGGCGCAACGTGACTGCACGTCTCGGTGGTGTTAAACACAAGGGGCAGTTTTGGAAAGTGAACAGGTTGAGTGTTGTCAGAGTGGGTCATGAATCCATTTTGGGTTTAAAATGCGTTATAGGGATTTATATGCTATAATTATCCCCAGTGTGGTAAAAAAAAGCAACATATAAGATCTGGAGGGTGGGCTATTATTAAAATGTGCTGTCTTCTAAAAGTCAGAGCCTGACTCAAAGTCCAGCGCAGTCAGTGCAAGCTGAGTTGCAACAGAACAATATTAACCCTTTGGTCTCCTCTCACTCAGATCCCCCCAAGGCTCACATTTTGCTCATGGAGAGGAAGCAACGGTGAAGGCTACGGAAAACACCCCATGCATTAACACCAGCACCGAGAGCCAATAATCCAACCTCACCAGTGCCCTGCCACAGTGTGCCAGGCACCCAGGTGAACTGCGACCTCAGCTCCCACTCCATCCCCAATTCCTGACCATACCAAACCCCAAATATCTTACAGAATGGATATTTTTCAGGCTGCGTGCCATGCATAAATCGGGTCGGAGCAGTGCCTTCCTTGGGGTGGAGATCGTGGGGGGATTGCTGAGGCTGGGGGGGGTGGCCAGGACCCCCCAACTCACCTGCTGCTGCGGCAGTCACCGGTCTGGGGGTCACAGCTGCGGGCGCAGTCGCAGGGGCGGCAGCCATAGGCACCAAAGCCCCAGTAGCCAGGGAGGCAGTGGTCACAGCGGGGCCCCGCCACGCCGGGCTTGCAGGGGCAGTCACCGGTGCTGGGGTCGCAGAAGGTGCGGGGGCCCAGGGGGAGCGTGGCCGATCCCAGGGGGTGGCAGGAGCAGGCTGCGGGGGACACCGTGGGGGAAGAGAAAGCATCTGTGAGTGCAAAAGCTCTGTGGGACAAAGGCGCAGGAGATGCCTGTGAAACCACTGCTCTGCCTAGGGACAATGATGTTTCTGGGCTTTTTTTTTCCTCTCACCTGTATAAATCTGACCAGAATCTCCCTTTAGAAACTGTATCACTTTAACTTTTGTAAGGTATCTTAATTAGTCAACCTACCCTGGTTTTGTGTTATATTTTGCCAAACAGGCCTTTATTACTTTCCTTATAGCATCTGGACTCCAGTCTAGCCAATACCCAGGGATGTGCCTGGCTTACAATGACGTTTAAGCAGCTGTGGGTGCTTCATTGCAAAAATTAATCAGAGCATAATTGCTTTCTAAAGTAGTAACAACTGTCTTGCATCCAGGAAGTTAAAAAAACCCCTCAAAATGGTCATTTTGATTAAAGTGGAGGCTGAGCAAAAAGTACCCCTCTCTCTCTGTCTGACTTTCTTTTAAAGCCATCATTTCAAAACACTAAATAAAAGAATGAGGACACCAACGGCTCAGAGATATTCTTTTGCATATACTCTGGGACATGGGTTTGCAGAGCGCATGTCAGAAACGCCAGCTGCTCTTTTTTCCTCCCCCACAGCCCCTTGCAGCAGAACGATGCACTGGAAGTGTACTGGGACACACTGGGAGAAATGGCCATTCTCACAAATGACAAAGGCTGCCCTAAAATAGGTGGTGTGAAGTTTTCCTTGCCTACTTCTTAGGATTTTTCGTTTGCATAAATGTAGTTTGTGTCTGTTGCAAGACTACAATCTTTTTTCCCCCAAAAATGTTAATCTTTTCAAAGATCAGAAATACAGTTATCAAAAGTGTGAGCCAAACCTCTGACCATTTGGCCTGACCAGCAGGCAATGCGATGCCTGCAGGAGCAGTAACTGGGTGACTCGTGCTCTCCTTCCCTCAGGGTTTGGTTCTCTGACCAGGACATGTTACGGTCAGCCTTGTACATTATGGCAAAAAAACTCCTGCTGAAAGACTTCTGTCTAAAACTCCATTTGCATAAAAATTAGATTTCCTGAGAAAATTTTGTTTGGAGGGAAAATTTTCACCAAATTCTAATACAAATATTTTTATTTTGCAACTGTGAAGGCGATGAAGCAGAAAAGCCACTGCATGCAACACAACCTTTCTTTCTCTTAAAAAACTTATTGCTGCGCACATATATTTAATTTTGCTCTGACAACATTTTTGTGGTTTCAGGGATTCGACATACCTGGAGCGTCGTTTCAAAATATTAAAGCATAGATTAATATTGGCAGTTAACTTAGAGGCGACTACGATTCCAAACTCTTTGCCAAAGTAATCCCCAAATTTTCCCCACCCTTTCCATTCCCAAACAAATATAATTATATAAAATTAAAAGATTAGAAAGCCTCTCCACAAACTGCATAACTAGCTGCAGGCAGTGAACTCTGGTACCTTTAATAGCATAGTTTTCAACAGCGCTCACCGAGACTCGCATACCTTTCTCCTGAAGTCTGTCAAGTGTTTTACACCTGACACATGTAGCCAAATGCTCTCTTTTCCTACTAGATGTGGCGGGTATTTCTGGCATTCCTCAGCCCCTTCAGGGGAAATATCAAGCACTTAAAGCTCTTCCATTCTCCTGCAGTCAGTGAGCTAAACCCGCTGCTCAGAGAGAGATTTGGTCGTGTTTTGGTTGGGTTTCAGCTGAGTTTTACACCCAACCCTATTGGGATTGGAGCTTTTTATGTTTTAGACAATGCTTTCGCATAATTTTTTTCCTAATGGAAAATTTAATGGCAGTGGCAACATCATGGTGAGGCAAGAATATTAAAATTACAAAGGCTGTTACGAAAAATACAGCAGCAAGCTCACAGGCAATTAAAATGGCAATTAAAAATGAGAATGTAGTTGGCTATACTTTTTAATAAAAGCTGCAGAGAGATGTGTTGTATATGTTACATACATGTGTATGTAATGTGTTGCTCGTTTCTACAAGGGCTGCGCACCTACCTCCATGGACCCTGTCCTTCCTGGTTGCTCCCCTATGAGCTACCAAGGCGCCGACCTGCTTTCCATTGGCGGCTGGCAAATTGAAGCTTTTTCATCTTGCATCTTGGGTGGAGGCCCAAGATGACACTAAGCTGCGTTAATCTGGATGCTTTGGGTGGCAAATTTACAACACGGTAAACGTTTGTGAAGTGCTGCAGTGGGAATGTGCTGAGCAATGCAGAGCCGTAAAGTGCAGCCCATCACTACGCACTGAGCACAGAAATGAGACTCTAGAGCTCAAGTGGGAGCGCATTGTAGCAACTTTGAAAGAAATGCATGAAAAGAGGACCAAGTGCTTCCATACTACGGCAATGGCAGGAAGAAAAGAACTGCAGGACTGATTATACAACATTTGGCAGCTGCAGCTACTGGTCCCTCGTGGGCTGCTGTGCTGCATGTTGGTTTTAGACCCCGTTTTCCTCCTTCCACCCAATCTGCACCTCATTGTAGCACAGGCAGTTGGAGACTCACCTCCAGGAAAGTGAGAGGAGCAGCCGAGCAGCAGATAAAGCAGCTCCAGACAGTGTTGGATGGCACTTTGTGGTGGATACATGGGCACAGAGTGCAAGACTCTCAGTGCAAGGCTTCGGGACAGTGCCTGTCTCACGTGCCATGGCCACCCCACCGGGGAGGCTGGGGGTTTCCACGGCCAAGGGAGCTGCAGTGGAAGAAGGGCTGGGTGGGGACCACTAGCCTGGGACCAAGAGAAACCTTCCACAAGCTTGACCTTTTTGCTTTCTTTTCAATTTGTAAGCACCATCGTTAAAATGCCAATTTACCACCCTGTACTACCTAGCAATATTTTGCATGTGACTTCCACACACATGTGAGTTAACAGCTGCCTGTCCCGGCATCGCATGTGCTGATTGGGATCGAAACCCAGTGAGCAGGACTCCAGCGGAGCTGGGTTTCCCTGCCCTGGATTGGTGATACTGTTGTGGTTTCTTCAGCTGCCAGCTAGCCTTTGGAAATGACAAATATTTACCCTCAAAAACTACAGTTGAAAAGCAAAAATAAACTCGGCAATTATAGAACCTGATTTATTGTCTGCAATTATACTGTAGCTGAGGCTTAAAAATTCATGAGGGATGTAAAGAAAAGGACCGATAGGTATGGCAGGGGGAAAGAGTCATCAGATTGCTGTTTTAAATGGCAGAATGTCTCGTTTTATCGGGTACACACCTACTCCTGAGCAAATATTATATACACTCTTTGCCTACAAGAATCTTTAAAGTATCCTTAAAGATTATGGCTTAACAACTTCTTTATTTACTTTGACCTCGGTATTTTTAAATTTTCAATGCTACCCCATGGTTGAGCAATAACAGTGCCTTCAGCCAGAAGCAAGCAGGCAACGCCGTGGCCTTCCCGGAAAGAATAACAGGGCACCACGCACGTCCCTTGTTATTGCAGACCATGGCACGGTCCTTGGAAATGTGCCAGGCATAGGCTGTAATTGGTCTTATATAATTTAATTTAACAGTCATTAGTCACTTGCTATGGCCTTGCAAGCTGCTGGGCTCCCCAATGGGATGCCGGGTCCCCAGGTGCAGGGAGCAGCCCCGGCAGCAGGAGATCAGAAGGGAAACGGCGAAAGGGTCTTAGAGAGGAGAGCATTTGTGAGCGTTTGAAAAGCCCAGAGAGAAATAATCTGTGTGTTTGTGTCAATAGGGTCTCTGAAAGGAAAGCATTCAGATAATCCCTACATTTTTGTGGAACCCAGTTTATGCCGGGGAAAGTTGTCATCCTGAGATACTTGAGTAGTTCATGCTCTGTAATTCATAAATATTGGAAAAAAAAAAAAAAAAAAAAGAGCAACAGAGTAGATGTACCTAATGCAGAAGGTAAATAAATGTAGAGTTTTTCTCACTGTACTCAAGGCTATCTTACAGTTCTTGTCAAATATATGTTACCTTTTGCTTTTAAACACCAGAGTTCATGAACACATAGTGGCCCATGAAGAGGCTGGATTGTTGCATTAAAGAGTAATGGAAACAAATTTATAGTCTTTATGTCAGGCACACTTTTTTTGGGGAGGGAAATGTGGCAAGTGGAATGCCACGGGCCAGTGATTTAGAGATGAACGCCAAAAGCTGAGAGGACCGAGCACTGGTGTTTTTGTCCGCCATTACGTCAACAAAAATACGCATTAATCATCTCATTGCCACAGCTTCCTCCTACCCAGAAGGGCTGGGAGAAACTTTTTAATCAAGTCTCCTGGGATTTGGCTAACATATAGCTAATGATGTGATGTAATGCCTGACTTCATTAGCGCTGGTCTAACTTGCACACAGGCACACGCACACTGTTGGCAGCCTTCCCTTCGAGCCGTGGCTGTTTTGCAGTGATATGTCCCGAGACCTCTGTTTCCATCTGGTTTTGCAAGGAAGGAGGATCCATGCTGGCCAGCCCCAGAGGTGCTGTTTGACTCCCTCTCAGACCCTCCAAACAGCCGCAGGATTTAGACAGGGTGTTTTGGCACCAGGAAAACCCTATGATGGGTCCCTTGTGAAACTCTGTCTCCTCAGCAGACTGCGTGAGACATTGCAGGAGACGGCAGCCACTCCTACCACCTCCAAGGTGAAGGGCGTTATTTTTAGGTGTCCAGAAGACTGCACTCAAATCAGTGCCAAAGCTTGACTTGGCTTCAATGGCCTCAGAAAAGTACGTGCTCTACCCTAATGCGAGCTGGCACGTAAAGAGCATCAGGAATTACAATCCTAGTGAAGGTAGTGCAGCTGCAGTAAAAGTGCATTTTGGAGCTTGAGGGTCCCATACAGAATTTATTTCAGTCTTTTGTCCTGCATTATCTAGCAGGAGTCAACTAATCCAGGGTTTGTTTTTTTTTTTTTAATCAGCAAGGCTGGATCCATGCGAGTTAGGAAAAAATCCTCAAGCCCCTGCTTTGGCTCTAAGTGCAAGATTTAAACCTGTTTTTTTACTAATGAGACTCCAAAACAAAAGTTCGCTGCATAAGTTCTGGCAATAATTGTGGAGGGAAAGTATGTGATGTTTCAGAGGACAACACTTGGGACCTCAATGTACACGAGTAGGTAAAAGAACTTTAGGAAGTCATTAAATTCACTGTTTAAAAAACTAAATTTGTGTACATACTACAGCAGTGAAATAATTATTTACAACAGTAACGGAGAACTGTGGTCATTTCTGTTTTTGTTAAAGGAATCAGGGCTGTCACACAGGCGGTTCAGCTGTTACTGCTCCTCCTTGCAACCAGTGAAAGGTGAGGAGGAGAAGGACATCTGCAACAGGCTGGCGGGGCTGCAGGGACTCTCATGAGGATGATGCGCAGCAAGGGAGAGGGACAAAAGCGGTCATTCCCCACCAGACCCTACAGGCAAAAGTGAAACCGCACACACCCTCCCAGCCCGGGGTGCAGTTCCCCACCCCAGAAAGGTTTCTCTTCCTTTAAATGCAGGCACTTCTCCTTTGGGGGTGGGAGATGCGCTCAGTGTCCCCTCAAATGACACAAGCAGGGTGTCAGTCAGATTTCTTTCTGCCTCCCATGAAGGTTCTCCTCCAGATTTGGGACAGTGAGAAATCTGGTGAAGCCGGTGGGTGGCTGTAGGCACAGAGCAGAGAGCGTGCCTGCACCCTATATTTAGCTGACCAGTGTAATGTGCTCAGTGCGGTTTGGGGATCCGGAGTCCCCCACAGTGAGTCACCATCCTCACAGTGGTCCCTGGGGAGTGTGGCTTTTGGATCACTGCTTTTGCTTGGGAAATATTTAATTTCACATATGTCCAAGTCATTGCCTTTGGCCTGGCCTCCTCCGTGTCATGCCTTCTGGAATATCGCTTAACTTGTGTTCCTGTCTCTCCCTCCGTACCCACCTGCTGCTGCTGTGAACATGCACTGGTGGGCGATGCTATTTGTCAGCTGCACCCCTGTTGGCTGAGGCACCCTGCTTCTGGGGTTGCGGCAATCACCAAACAAGGAGAACATGCAAACATGATGCAGCTTTTGCCCTCCAAAAATAGCAGGAGAAAGTCAATGAATCATCTCTCTTTCCCTGCCCCCAAGCTACAGGGATCCTCAATCCTGAGATTTGTCAACAGCATCTGCAGGCTTTCGCCCTGCAAACCGCACCATTGCTTTTTGCAAACAACTTCAATAAGGGAATTCAAAGAACTCCCTGTCCCTCACTGAAGCAAGATTGCTCCAAGGAGGAGCAGGAAGATCTCAGCTTTCCTTTGACGCTCTCCCACTTAACAGAAGCGTTTTACTAGTAAAAGGTCACTGACTTACGTTTGCAGGCATCTGGGGCAGAGAAGGGCTTCCTGAGGTCCCGGTAGAAGCCCGGCTTGCAGCGCTGGCAGTGCTGCCCTTCCGTGTTGTGCTGACAGTTGTCGCAGACGCCACCGCTGCGATTGCCCGATGCCAGCCACGCATCCATGTCAAAATGACAAGTGTCGGCATGCCCATTACATTTGCACGCTGAGACAAAGCCAAAGGGAACAGAAAGACTCATTAAGGCAGTGAAAGATGTTGATTTATAGACAAAAGACACAAAAACCCAAGCCACATTTTGGAATGGGAGAACCTGACCTATGAAACCGTTATTTATTCAAATGCATGAAGTATCATCACATTTTCATCCACGCTTCCCAACCTCTAGAGGTGACATTTAAAAAAAATAATTTCTTTAACTCTTTTATTTCCAGTACAGCTTTCTCAGTACAAGGGCAGCAACGTGGTCAGGCCGCAGCAGGGAGACCTCCCACATTCACTGGTCCTCTGGGGCTGAATCCTTCCCTCCTTGCTTTAGAAGTCAGCAGTGCCCTGTACAGCATCTGCCGTGCAGGTGTTGTCAGGATGTTCCTCGCAGGTAATGGAGGGAAAAGGCAGGTGGAGCGGAGGTGTGTGAGAGAGGGCGAACATCCCTTTTTCCCTGCTCTGGCAGTGGAGGAAGTCTGGCTGCCCACATGCCTGAAGTTGGGGGCCAAATGAGATCTGTTCCAACCCCTGCACATCAAATACTGTTGGTGGAAACAGGGACTCACTGTCACTCCCTTGGGGAACATCGATACTGCAGCGAGGTGTGACCACAGCCCACATTGGCAGACTGATGCTAGCTTAAGTGTTGATAGCATGGTAGTCACAGCAGGACGGCACTTAGCATACCTGCAAACCTTCCCGGGGTGGTGCAGTTAATCCTCAGTGCCCTTCTGGCTAGACTGCTGCTGTTACCAAAGCAGATCACCTCGTGACCTTTGCAGTCCCCTGCAGCATGCGCTCACCCCGAGCATCCCTCCCCGGCACCGCAGAAGCAATCTTCAAACCTCCCCAGAGCCTGCAGCTCCTCCTGCCCCCAGCGCCCAGGGAGCGAGCAGAGCCCATGTCCAGCAGCAGAAGGCCATACCTCCTGCAAACATATTCGTCAGCGGTGCCCATGGAGGGGATAATGCTGGCTCCCCATCACCTCCAAGGCACCCTGGTGGGCTGCAGTCTGCCTGCGACAGAAGACCATGTCTCAAGGAGATGTGCTTGCGTCCGACAGAAAGGCCACACCAACAGACAACACGGTCTCATGAGGGTTTCCAAGTGAGAAGCTTTGCAAACAGGGTCGTTCCTCACCATACAAACACGCAGTGGGCACTGGGCAGGAGCGTGGCATTGGCTCTACACTTGCTGAGCAAACACCTGCCCATCGCCCCAGTATCTGCTGCCTCTTGGAAACACAGGAGAAAGGTGCACAAAGAGGAAACATTTTGCTCTAGCAGAGGCTCTGGAGACACTGTCCTCAGCTGCTTACTTACACTGACACTCTTTGGGGGCTCCAGTTTTGCCGTCCGCAGCCTGCCAAGGCTGGTCATTGTAGAGCGGGGCGCAGTGCTGGCAGTGGGACCCTGCTGTGTTGTGCTTGCACATGCATTTCCCATGGACCTAATAGGAGAAAGCAAGCAAGGATCACCCACAGCAAAGCCCAAAGAGTCTCTGGAGCACAAGCAATGCCCAAGTACAGGAGATACCGCCCCAGCTAGATGCTATTATATAGACTAGAAAGACGGCTAGCACGATATCTGTCTTGGTATCTTAAAGCAGACAAATATTCTGCAGTCACATTTTCAACTAGATTAGTATTTCCGGATCTCCATGTCATGGTACTGTATAATCACACCTTTCTTTTGAGTTCTAAAAGGATCTTTAGCAGAGAGTTTCCAGCTGCAGCATGACTTTCCAGGAGAGATTAAAAAAAGCCAAGATCCAAAGCATCCTTGGGACCTTTCTCTTTTTCTCCCTCCCAAACACAAATACACCTTTGCAGCACAGTAGGAATAGCACTCACACCTCAGCACCCAGGTCTGTGTGCCCAGCCATCAACAACATATATAAGTACAAGAAAAAAAGAAATTCAAACCACTGAAACATAGATATCTACTCATCCTAGGCAGAGTTTTTGCCTCACAAAGGAAGAACCAGGGATAGCACAAAGACCATGAGTGACTCTACTTGGATGTTTTCATGACAGATAGGTAATTTAACAGCTAGACAGCCTAGTGGAAGGGGGTAATTAGAGATGAAAAGCCAGTGTAGCACGCTGGGTGCCAGCTGCCCTGTCAGCCGCTGGCATTACTTGCGCTGTTGGCAAATGCAAAGAAAACAGGACGTAGCCAGAGGGCAAGAGCAGCCTGGCAGTCCCTAGATGCAATGAAATCAAGCTCTGAAGCAGCATGGCTCTGCCGGCAAGGCTGATGGCCCTGCCTTTTGCCATGGAGCGTGGTGGGCAGCTACCTACCATTGCTATTTCGGTGGCTGCCTGCGCTTGCAGCTTTACTCTGCTCGACGTTTTGCTTTTAAATACAGTTTTACTAACAGCATTCAGCTGCAAGTCTCTCCAGATGTCTGATGCATGTCCAGGCTCAAGGCACGCCTGGTGTCCTGCGTTTGCTGAAACACAAGCTGAGCGGTGCCTCACCACCCTCGTGACCCTTCCTTCACCAGTCACCAGGAAAGTGATAGAGAAGGAAGGCAATAAACTGAGCATGGTTCAGCTTCTCCTGCTGCTCAGTAATGAGCCGGAGACCTCAGCCTGCCCTGCCAGCGTGGCCCTGCGCCCATGCCACAGGTTGGCCATAAAACCAACGGAGCTGGGGAGCTGCACCAGCTGCCGGCTGCTTTTGGCATCGGGAGCAACACAGGGCGGTTGGGATGCCTGGTGATCTCACCCAGACCTGGGGCATGTCTTTAACTGCTACTGGAAAATGCTGCCTTCCACTCTGTTTAACTTGTGGTTTTACAAGTGTGCTGTTCCTAACTGTATGACTTGCTGCCGAGACCTGCCGTGAAAAAGGTTCCTGTGAAAAACCTGAACAGTAAACAGAACAGAAGAGGACCTTGAACATGTTGTAAACAGCTCCTGCTTGTTACGTAGGTGCACACACACACACCACACACACTCCTGGCTAATGATGACTTTCTGATTTATTTATTTTTAATGACTGTATTTCAGCTGCTACCTCACAGGGGTCAGATATAACCGGTACAGATAAAACTTCAAAACTGACCTTGAAAGTCCTTAAAAGACTTTTCAGCAGCAATGCAAATAGCAAAATCTTTCAAAAACTTTTCCAGTGATCCTTTCCTGCCTTATTAAAATGTCTGGATCATCAAAGCAGAATAAGCAAAATACAGTACAGCAACTGGATGGCGTAAGCAATGGACAGATAGGACAGAGTCAGACAGAATGTGCAAGCATCTAAACTAAAGCACAAATACTAAGATAACATCACTTTCTGTGCTATTTTGGCCTCATTGCAGATATCATTTGGTCTGTCTGGCTTATCATATTGATATATGCTTAAATGTGCACTAATGTTTGAAAAGAATGAGAAGCAAATATAGAAAAGAAACAAAACAAATTTGAAGAGGGAATATTCAGTTCTCAAAGTGTGCCTTGTGTTTTCATATTTTCATTTTTGTTACCACCTACAAAACGTTCTTCAAACTCTCAGATGCCTCACTTTCCTAAATCAACACTTCACAATAAAATTTTTCTCTCTCTTCTACATTTTTTAGGCAAAGTCTACACACAAACCAATGTTATAGAGCTACTTTACACACATTTAAAAGCATCCACCCACATGGAAACAGAAATTGGTTAAACTTGTATTAGCCATGTGGTCATCTTCCAGTGGTTTTGATGGAGCCCTAACTCTTTGATGCCATTTTCGGTAGGGGTTTCTTGCAAGCCCTTTGGCCATTGAATGGTTAGTGCTAAACAGGCTGTAGTAGCCTGAACCACATCTGTGGCCAGAGAAATCCTTCAGCTTGTTCCTCACCAGACTGGCCCAGCTGTTAGGGTAGAGGGACCCACCAGACCCAGGATGCGCGTGATCAGGAGGGCAAGGCGACCTGAGGGAGCCAGAGGGTACCATGGTCAAAACCAGGTGATCCCTTAGTGCTTTGGCAATCGTGGTGCCAAAGTAAGAAGGATGTGGGAGAAGGGTTGCGAACAGGGATATGTCCCAGACACAGGGACTCTTGGGATTACTGCGGGGACACGTGCTCCTCCTGCCTGTGCCCGCAGCCTTCAGCCTCACACCTCAAATTTAGCTCCCCCCTTGCCAAAGCCACACAAAGAATCAGTGAGGACTTAATCAAACAGCCAGCAGCTGCCCAGCATTAATAATATACAACTCTGAAACTCAGCAGCACCTAAGAAACCCTCAAAGGATTAAGCATCCCAAGACACCGTCAGAGAGTGAGGCAAAACTCCCCGCCGAGGAGCATTCACGGTCGCAAGGCGTAAGAGCCTGCATTTTCTGAAAGCCCAAGTTATAATAGAGCAGGCCGCATGGCCAGAATAGGGGGAGGTGCGTGAAAACAAACCAGAAGAGGATGGATATCCCAAGGCCCTGATGTGCAGCCATTAATTTGGCATGCAGAGCTAATAAGTAAACTGCTGAATAGCTGTGCGCCAAACTTCTTAATCTGTATGTGAACTCTAAAGAGTTTTCTAAAACTTAAAAACAATGTCAAGCAAATCAAGCCAGCTGCATTTAGAGAGCCCCCGAGGCAGAGCAGGGCATGATGCTCCTCATATTGATTGCTTGTAAATGTACGATGCACCCAGGAGGGAAGGAAATGAACGGTCTGGCTGAAAAGACTAAATAATAACAGAATAGCGCGATTCCGACTTCTGCATAACGGCAACTGCAGGACCAGCACAGAGGCTTGTAGATGCAGGCTGCCCAGCCGACTCAGCTGGAAACCTGCTCCTGGGGCCAGTGCTGAGCACCCGGCAGGTCAGGAGGAGCCACCCATTCCTGGTCCTTACTGCAAGGGTGCTGCTTTGCGATCTCCTTTCCTCCAGGGGTTATCACAACCAGATTTGTCACCATCTTCATCAGATGCTCCCTCCCAGGCGCAGGTCCAGCCGTGGGTCCTGCACCCCCTCTGCAGGAGCTGCTCAGCTTGGCGTGGGCTGGGATGGCCATTCAGTGGCCCAGCCTGCCATGCACTCTTTGCAAACCCGTATGCCCCTGCTTGCCATGGGGCAAGGGACTCGTAATCTCAGCAGGACTCTTGTCTGGGTGAGCACCCATGGGGGCACAGGACGTGACGGCCCAGCTGGCCCCGCTTCTGCATCAGATGCAGCCACTCAGGCTCCGGTCTTTGGGAGCAAGCTTTGGAAAAGGCAGCTGGGTTCCCAACTGCCGAGCCTTTACAGTGGTGCTACTCAAACAGGCTGGACCCCGAGAAAACTCTGCTTCTGCGAGGTCTCCCCTGGTCCCATGGTGGCCCTGACCCCTCTCAGGCAGGCAGAGCGGGGTGCAGACCTGCTAATGAGCAAGCTAAACAGCTAAATGGCCCATCTCAGCCGAGTGAGGGGAGGGAAACAGGCTCTTTAATAACTTGTTTCTCAGTGCAACTGTTTAGTTAACACCTTTTTTTTCCCTATTCCTTTTTTCCAGAAATTTAATGAAAGTCAGACCTAAGTGCTACAAAAAACTTGCCTCAGGCTGTTGTATTTATTCTCTTTCAATAGCATTGTTGTAACAATTACCCCCCAAAAGAGCTCTGCTTTAAATATCTCTCCATCCTAGCTTTATCCCATTCAAGAAAATCTCTTTTTTCTTCTACGTAATTCCAGCATGACAGAAAAGATTTTTATGTATCGGAAACAACAAAAGAAGGTGAATATTAGCAAACCCTTTCTTGCAGCCCATAGGCAGACAAGTATTTTTTTTAGTTATAAAGAAATACTGTGATGGCTGAAAATAGGAGAAAGAAAGGACAAGAAGGAGGAGTAACAGAAGGAAAAGAGAAGCGGCGGCAGGCGAAAAACAGCCAACAGACTGTCTACACTGGGCGAAATTAATGCCTGTAAGAGCTGTAGGAGGGCCAGATGCAAGACTGCGATGCCCTGTAAATTCCCCATTGTGCTGGGGAGCGTCTGGGAGCCGGGGCTGAGAAACCAGCCCAGCAGCTCTGCTGGGACCCGAAGTAGAGCAGGGAAATGAGGTACCCAGCCTCAGGGATTTCTCTGGCATCTCAGCACCTTTCTGAAGGCAGAATGTGACCCCCACACATCGACAAGGGAAAGAGGACATTTTTTTCTCCCTTTTCATTCACCTTGATTTACATTTAACTGTAAGGCGTACCCACTTGGGTCATTCAGGAGCACCGCTAAGTACACAAACACAATTCCCAGTACGTCTCACTGCTTTAAGCATTCACACGGCTCTTGACTCATTTAAGCAGCAAAGCCTTCTCATACCATTTTTCATTTTGTCAGGGGGTCTTTACATCCCAGTTCACTTTCACACTGTTTCCCTTCTTAGCTCGACAGCCCCGTCGCAATGTCAGTCATTAGAGGGCACAATGCAAACAGTGTTACAAAAGTTGACTTCTGTAAGATAAACGAGCGACAGATTTCTGTATACAAAGACAGTTGCTAGGGCATGCTTCCTTCCAGAGCCTTTTGTTGCTGAATTATAACCTTCCAGCACTTCCTTTCAGATTGCAAATACATGGATTATTTTTTTTAGTCAAATCTTATAAAATACTTTCCTCCGTATTTATCATGTTCCAAAATGTTGGGCAGTGAGAAAGCAATGCTGCGTCGAGGGAAAAATGCTTTCAGTCACCGGTTATGAATTGATCTGTATTGCAAGAACTCACTCACTATATAGAGTCCAACACAAACGCACACTAAAAGAAAATCAATGTCCCAAAGACCTGATAGTCTGAATAGGCTGAATAGCTGGGAGGGGCAACTGCTTTTAATAGAGTTTCTTTCTTGGAACTGCTAAAATCATATTTTCTGGTTNTATCAGCCTAAAGGAAAATCACGGCATTCACGTCGAGTCCCTAACGATAGCTTTTTAAACTGTGTTGCACTCGAGCCACTGTGCCAATTTTAGAACCGATGCCTACTGGCTGCTGTCAGCACGCGGGGAGGTATTCTTTCCCAAAGCACCAGACAACCAAATTTATGCATGAGAAAATTCTTATATCCTATCTCGTTCTCATGAAAGAATACAAAGCTTGTTGACAGGGTGTGGGGGCCGTCTGGTGCAGTTTTTTTATTTCCTCGTACAATAGGCTTCTGTCAGTGCTGCTGGAGAAGACCTTCAGCATCTTTTGATGTCAGTAGCACGATAACAATAACAGCCACTGGGTTGGCCTTGTGGGAAGGGGGAGGAATATTCACCCTGCCTGACTATACAGAAGTGCTTTAGCATGGTAGCTCAGTCTACCCGGGATCCCAACCATACTGTATCCTTCCACCCCTTCATAACTATGGAAGGAGCCTGAGGAGATCAGCTGGCTAACTTGGGTACATCAAATGCATGCCTAAAATTAGGTGAGGTACATCTGGGGTTTGGTGCCCAATTGTTGGGCAGCTGCCAGAAATCAAGTTCAGATGCATTCACTGATCAGGTTTCTGAACTGGTTTGTCTGTTCAGCCTAGAAAATAGAGCCCAGTTCCTGGAAAAGTCCTTGACTTACACTGACACAGCACATTGGACTACTAAAGAAGCCTATAAGCATAATTGCAGCCGTACCGTTTCAGTATGGCAGCAGCACCACAACAAACTGCTTTGGGCACATCTCTTAATTCCATTGAAGCATCTGCATCCCTAAGTTCTAGTTTCCCACTTCCTTTCTTCAGAGCAAAGATAGCTGCTGTATCATGTTATTAAAACCATCATTGAGGGAAAAAGAACAAGAGGATGAACAAAACCAGAAGGCCTCATTTGTTCTCACTCAGCTCAATGCAGGTGAAAGATGTGTAAATAGGGCTGCACTAGCGGGAGTGCAGGAGAGGAAAGGAAGGACAGAGCGGGAAACATTAGATAGTTGATAATATTGAATTATCAATGAGATAGTGAAGTCACCAGTTGATAATGGGATCTCATCTCATAGGGGTAAAAGCAGGAAGCCCCAGCAAGGACACAGCCCTCTAAGACTGATAACTCAGGCCAACCATGAAAACCACTTAACTGTTGCAGGATTCTGCAGTCAGGGAGGGCCAAAGAGTCTCTGAGATGGATAAACCCCTGCACTCACCTTGAGACAGAACTGCACAGCCCAGGTGAGGTATCTCTGGGTTTGCTTTCCCCACTTCGGAGGCCTGAGATCCTACTTATCTCCAGGCTGATTTCCTCCTTCACGACCCTTACCATCGTTGCAAGCAGTCCATGGGAATGCTTTAGCTGGTAAGGGGCCAAGCATGCACTGCAATGGCTCCATGGACAGAGGTACTAGGAAGGGGTGAGAAGCTCCGACGGCACAGATAGCCAAAAAACCGGTCTTCTCACAGCCACTGAAGGTCAGGAGGGATCTCCTGTGTCTGTCAATCCATTTCTCTACTCCCATGGGTGTTTCACCGTGAAATGCAGCTCACAAACTTATCCAGCTGCTTTGCACGGTATGGTGTGAGGTGCGTTTGTCCATGCACATTTTTTCCGGGCATGCATTGGGTTGTTGTTGATGAGATTTGGGTAGTAACCCTTTGAATAAATTTGGGAGGAGTCGGGAAGAGAAGGAAGTATATCTGTATCACCCTGACAGCTGTCTGTTGCATGCAAGTGTATAACAAGTAACAGTCAGGATTATACTACCCATGAGAGCAGCCCTTGCTGTTGTTGGAAGGCAGCCAGGTGCTCGCTGTAGGCTTCCCCTGTGGCTCATGGAGAGATACACTCTGCTAGAGCAGGAGACCTGCCTGTATACTCAGAATTCCCCTAAAGGTTGACACAGCATTTCTAATGCTAAAAAGAACCTAGAGCTTCCCTATATAAATTCCTTTCTCCTTTAGGAGAAAGGGTGGGTGAGGGAAATTGCCAGCACGCTTTGCTCTGTGGTACCCACGCAGTGACCTCTGCGGAGAGGAGCATCATGGAGAATTTTGCAGCTGGACAGTGGTGAGAGCACAGAAACAAACCTCTTCTCTCACCAGGTCTTGGCTATTGCTCTTTGCTGTTGGGGCTAACATGAAACAATTTTTTCTCACAGTGTATGTTTGGAGTCTATAAAGTCCACCTTTGCTCTGACCTGGCTCAGAGGGATCACAAAGGAGGTTATCCCACCCCAGTGAATGGAACTAGAGCTGCTTCTGCCAGGGTGGAAGGAGCCCCTCATTGTCCACAAAGCCACCCTGTTTGCTTCTCACTCCCATGCCCTGAGGATGTCCCGGGTCAGTATTATCTCATAGCCAAGCTGGACTTCTAGCCTCCATTCAGCTGCTCCCAGCACACGATGGCCCAGCCATCAAGAAAAAATGCATCCGATGGTAGGAATCCCATGGCAGCAAGCCGGGCCGATGTCCCGAGCTGAGTGGAGCATCCTGGCCCCCTGGGCCAGGCTCCTGCACCAAACCCACCTGGGCAGCAGCGACCGGCATCCCTGCATCCCCATGTGGCTTTGTCAGACCCTTTCTGGGTGAGATGGCTGAAATGCTTGTGATCACTTTGCAGGGTCTGCCTGACACCTGGCAGCTATGTCCAGTGCTGCCAAGACACCCCAGCTTACTGCCCAGAGCAGCCCAAGAGAAAAACAAATACATCACGTCCAGTTCTTCCACTGGCCAAGCAGGGACTGAAGCTAAGCCTGCAGTTAGTATTTTGCCTGTGGGCTAAGACCACGCAGGGGGTTAAGAAAACTTGTGTATACTTTTTCTGGAAAAGTTTTTTTTTTTTTTTTTAAAGGATCTTAAACTTGCTTAAATTTTTATGTTAACTCTCTAACTTAGGGCATATTCTTCAGGAGTGCTCTGGTCTAAATAAGCATAAAAACAGAGTCAGATTTTATAATGATATTGTGAAATGGGAATGTGCTTCCCAGCTTTTGCTGTCCACAGTTTTACATTGAAGGTTCTGCTCAAACCCCATGTCGATACTGTTACATAAAGACAAGACTGAAGTCCTCATCTCACATTTGAATGACTGACCTTAAATCTTCAGAATTACCTTTTATGTGACTTTTTCAGGTGAAATGTACAAAAATGCTCCCTCTCTGAAATCCTACTCTCTTTTCAGAAGTTTCTCTTACTTCTCCAAGCTAAGCAGCCACAGACCCCACAATATTTCGTCCCTTTTCTGTTCATTCACACACATGTGTCTTGCTATCATCTTGGAAATAATCCTCTCTTCCCATCTTGAAGCAACGCACTGGCAAACCCCAGCCTGGTATGCACGGGTGGGGTGCCACCGCAGTCCCCGAATCGCAGCAGCCTCACACCAGGCAGGAGCCTGGCACAGACCAGGCTCAGCCCCAGTTGCCCTGGTCCTATGATGGAAAAAGTGGTATTGGTAACCACTCCCTGACCCTCCCTGCAAACCATGGGGCTATGTCACCCCTAAACCGGCACATCCCTTATGGGACATGCGGAATAAGCTGTAAGGCACAGTAAAATGAGTCAGCCTCACTGCAGAAACGTCACCTTTGGGACTCCTGCCACATACACATTTATAATCAGAGTTGAATTTCCAGTCCCTTGGGGGCCAGTGCAGGGGCTTGTTGCTATTTCTTGCTTTGGTTTTCAGTGTGATTTTGGCACTTGATTCCTTCCCACAGCACCGCCTGTTACCTGCACACTATGGTTTCCATAGGCTATAGCCATACCAGAAGCATATTTGGCTGCAGGCTCTGTTACAACTCTCAGCGGTGCTCCGGGGCACACTCCCGTGCAATTGTATCCCACAGAAATAATCCGGAGCAAACAGCTCCTTTCAAAGACTTTCGTTCAAGGAACATCTGTGAAAAGCAGAGCAGTGCTACTTGAAATGGCCTTATCAATCATAGCGCTGCACACTTTCAAATTGGTCTATTTCAAGATGTTGCAAGACTAGCTCTATTAGAAGGAAAACATGCTGTCTGCTTCATGTCTGAGACCATAATTTAAGTGAAATGAGAGTTCCCCGAAGTGCTGGATAGATGCCAGACTTCCTTACCTCGAGTAACTGCCTTATGTTTTTTTAATGATGTTTCCCCTTCTAACATTATTCAGAGCAATATGTTTGACTGCCCTGGCTGTCCCTACCACTCCTCCGCCAGCAAAGCCAGGACTTTCAGAGCCAGCCAAGACAGGCAGAAAGGACAAGATGTGTTGGGGGCAGCGAGACCAGGGTGTCCCTGGGCTGGCAGGGCGCAGGCATGCCACACTGCAGGCATCCAACACGTTGGCCACCGCTGTGCCCATCACCTCCCCAACAGGTTAGCAGCTCTCCCTTCTCTGTGATGTGCGAGGACTAGCATTTAGGTCTTGGTCAGTCCCAAGGGATTTGAGCTCAGAGCTCTTGTGATGGGAGTCCCCTCGAAACTGGAGCACAGGGTTTTTATCTGGAAAAAGGTATCGCAAAGTGCAATGGAAAGCTTCAGAGAGAGAGGCAAACCCTAGCTCTCCTGCCTCTCAGCTCAGGAGCCAACCCCGTATTTGAGGATCCTCCAGAAGCAATGGCAATCACAAGATCCCTAGTACATTCAAGGAAGCTCTCCTCCCTGTCTGTCATCAAAATGCGCTGCATTTATTATCTTTTAGATATTGTGTTATTGAGAGTTAGCGATTGGGGGAAGAAGGGAGTCAGCAATTTTAATTTATTTTAAAGATCCACCTGAAATAAATAAACTTAAATTACTGTGGAGCACCCTTGAAGGATGAGAGTCCTGGTGGACCCAGCACCTCAGCCTCAGACCACCTCCTCTCTAAAGACTGCTTTTGCTCATTGTGCTTGGAATTCAGGGCATCACATGTCAAATACCGTATACTTGGACCTATACCGTACTCTATACTGTTCCCTACTATTTTTAAAACTCTGCTGTCCTGCAGTGCAGACATTGCTGGGCGCATGTACATACCACATGGAAGACACCGGCTGCCTTGATGGGCTTGAATCCGGCAACGGGGACGCAGTGGTCAGCGTGGCCATTGCAGAAGCAGCTGCCCTTCACGATGAAGTCGTAGACGGCGTAGTGCAGGGGTGGCGGGGGCTGCAGGCGCCGAGGGGCCGGACCTGCTGGGAGGCAGGGGCAGCCCTGCCGCTCCAGGAGCCGCACCCGCAGGTTGGTGATCTTCAGCTGCGCCTGGGCTTCCGGGCTGTATGGATCCTCCACGGCGTAAGGCGGTGACAAGGCTCGGTATATCACCTGGGCAGAGAAACACAGCAAGGGTAGCAGAAAGGAGGATGTCAGCCAGCTCTGTGGCAGGCCGGGGGGGTGGGATGGCAGTGGGAGCTTCCCCCGGGAGCACGCATCAGGCTTTCGTGATGCTCTTCCCTCTCTGCAAGCAGCAGGAGCAGCAAATCCACCTCCACCCCGGTGTGCGCAAAGTGACCCCCCGTAATCCCCTATGCCCCTTTCCACACAAAGTCCGGACCCTACGGGTGTCAAGCGACATTTAGGCATTAACTTAAAGCAGAGGTTGGTGCCGCTGCTACGTGGTGTGGCCCAGCACAGGGACCGGCAGTCCTGCAGGTGATGCTCAGGTGGGGGACTCTTCATTAATCTTCCCTCCCCCAGAATGGGTGTATTTTTTAACAAATAAACCTGAGATTTCCAAATATTTGGCTCCTATGAGTCCCAGGCTGCTTCCTAGTGGGAAAGTGATTAAGCGTGGCAATTAGTGACAGCAAGCTGATAGTCGAGAAAACCGAGATAAGAAAGAATGAAAAGTGGGGGGCTTCTGAAGTTTAAACAAATACTTATCAGTCAGTCTTTATTTTAACTTGGGTCTGATTGAATAGGTAAATATTGGCTCAAGCTGAAAATTGAGAGCACTAGATAAAAATAACTAATTTTCTTGAAGAGGTTTATTTTAAACTTGTTGGTCAAGGTGCCTACAGCGTGACATCAGAAACAGCATATAATTCACATAACTACTATTGGCATAAAATGACACATTTACAACACATGTATTAGTTACTGGTACATTGAACTTACAGTGACACTTTCTAAATAGTTAAATAGCTCTTCACTGAGTAGCCACTGAAGGCTCGATGAACTACAATATTTGTAAGCAACAGTTCAGTCACTTGACGAGTGTTTGAGGGTGTGACGCAGCCTAATGGCTTGATGCACTGCTCCCAGCAGCGGCTTAAAACCTCCTCAAACTGCCCCGCTGCCCTGCTGATAACCACCCACACCACCCAAAACACCGGCCAGCCTCCTATGGACAGCAAGAAGGTGTGCGGCAGCGAAGGGTGACCACAGTTTCTTGCCAGGAGGTGCTGCGGGGTGCCCGGCAAGAGGCAGCGGGCGAGCCTGCCAGCACCACTTACAGGGATCACAGCCTCCTCTCCCTAAATCCACTCCTACCAAAGGATGCGGCTGATATGCTTCAGCTGATGAAGGCTTCCCTTTTATTTCACCAGGAATAACGTATCCTGGAAATAATGACACCGGTGCTGCCAGCTCGCCTGCTTGAGGGCTTTGCCTGCCGGCTGCCACCACCGCCAGCCCTGCCACTGCTGGCACCGCTCCTGGCTGGGACCTGGCTTTTCTCCAGACCTGCCAGGATCCAGCCAAAGGAAGTTTTGTCCTGGCCTGGAAGGAGATTTAGAGCTCGTTTTGGAGCTGAATGGCGGCAGTGTGCTTTTGCGCGTCCCATCAGCCTGCCAAGTGTGGTAGCTACCAGCATGCCGGTGGCAGCGGGGCTCGGGCATGCCGGTGCTGGACGCCATGCGCTGGCAAACGCATTGCGGCTGCAGCCCTACGCCGCCATCCTGCAGATGCTCCCTCCCAAAGGTATTCCAGCATCTGCTGCCGGAAAGATGTTGTTGAGGGAGCAGGTTAACCAGGAGAAGTGGTCAGAGGGCAAGGCTGGTGAGCGGTACACCCCTTGTGCAGAAGTGTTGAGTCTGATGAGGGATATTAATAAATAGTAACACATTTCAAAAGGTTTTTTTTTTCCCCTCTCTTTCAGGAACATACAGAGTTTTTCCTGCTTTCCTAAAATAAAAATATCAAGCAGATATGAACAGAAACCCAAGCAAATCCAACTATCAGGGCCTGCACCTTTCCCCAAGGCTTGTTATTTACCCAAATTTAAATCAATGTCATTCTGATCACAATTATTTGTTAATGGCTTTGTGAACACGAGATGCTTTCAGTTGTGGAAAGAAAATTCCTTGGGAAACATCCAAACCAGAGACATTGATTTCCTTTTGGTGGAGATGATGGAAAATGCCGTGCTGAGAATTTTCAGTAAAAACTAGCAGTTTGGGTTCCTTGCGATTACATAAATTGCATCTCAGAGAATTCTTTATTCATCCTGATTCGGATGAGAGGGGCAAAGGAAATACATAAATGGGAACAATTTACGCTAGAGACAGCAGCAGACTTTCTTCTCATCATTTTCAGTTTTTCTTGTTTATCTATCCCTGTCTAATGCACGTGACTGATGCTTGTAGCTCTAGGTAAAGACAATCGCAGCAAGGAAACCAGTAACCCTGACTGCCTTCGTGCCGAGAGAGTTAAATCTTGCCTGTGTGGAATTCAGGAGGAGTTATGCTGATGATTTCAATGGAGCCAGTATTCCTGCTCAGGCCCTAAAATGTTACAAACATTTCTTTTTATGGCTACTTGAAAACAGTGATGCTAAACATGAGCCCTATCTGTAATTCCCAGGGGCTGAGGGCTCTCAGCCGCTCCCCCTGGCTGCCTCGTATTGCTCCAGTTGTGCCCAGCAGCCCCGGCCCTGGCTTCAGAGCCGTGCTGCACCCTGCAGTACTGCAACGTAACAAGGTGAGCCTGGTCTCAGTGCTGCCGACACAGTAAACACCCTCATCCCTCCGTCCCAGACGCTAGTAGTTCTGTTCTAATAAAATACAAACCAGTCATTATAACATGTAGGACGCCCTACAAATAGCAGTTCTCTGCTCTGGCCCGGCCAATTGAGCTGGAGCCCCCAGAGGCTGCATAATAAGGTCAAGGATGTGTTTCCCAGCATAATTTCCCTGTTAAATTGTTAGCCTCGCTAATTTATCCCAGCCTGTCTGGCGCAAGGGAAGCATGTAGGCAGGACTTGAGAAGAACGTGCTGCCAAAGGGCATGTGTATCTGACAATTGGGTTTTGCAAGCCCATCATCTCCCTGGTGCCACTGGGCAGGACTTCCTCTGATGGACTCGGTTGGGCCAGCGGTCTCCAGCCGCCCTGGGACACTCATGGTGACATGCCTAATCCACAGCCATCATTTCCTCTTCCCAACAGCTCCCCAAAGCCCTCTGGGTTTATCTTGCTAAAACCACACAGAAAACATGCGCGCCCGGCTCAACCCGCAGGGACAGAAACTCTCGCCAGGGGCTCTGCCACCGCGGTCGTGGTCTTGGCACATCATGTCAGCTTTTTAGATGTTGGGGCAGCCCCTCTGCCAGGTGTGACTGGGGGATGACAGTTCCCTCCCGCCCCCCAGAGAAGTCGCTGCCTGCAGAGCCATCAAGTCCATTATTCTTCCTATACCAAAAGTGCTGGAAGAAGTCATGCCTGCGGGTCCTGCCAAAGACAGCTGTGTTGTGATTACACAAGGGAGATAAATAGCTCGATGAGGTACAGGAGAACATCCTTTTTGATAGATGATGCTGTTCCTGTTTTCACAGAGCAAGGCCTCTGCCAGGGGAAAGCTCCACCATGCGCAGGGGAACGCACCGACCCCCTTGGTAAAGGACCAACGGCAGCAAAATCCGGCCATTCGCCTCCAGTGAGCCTCACCAGAAAGCACCCCACAGTGACCAGACCTCCGGCTTTCCCACTCAAGTCTGTCTGCATGCAGGTGTCTTACTGACAATATGTCAAAGCCCAGCATTACAATGTTGGGTAGACAATGCAACTTCTCCCAGTAGTCAGCACCATGTATGATAGCAAGGGGTGTGAGGCCTGGATCTTTACATCAGCAGCTCTATAGTGCATGCACTAATCCAAATTTTCTATTTTGTAGAACAAGTAGGAAGCAATAAATTGAAAACCCACAGCTCTTCTATGCTAGACATGCCATAATATATCCTATCAAAAAGATATTTTCATTCCCAGTGTTGCTAGCTCACTATAAATCTTACGATACTTGGGTTTGTTGCCAGCTCACTATAAATCTTATGGTATTTGGGATTCTTCTTAAACACAATCCCATGAACTGAATCTTTATCTCAGCTTCCGTATAAAACTAAGTATCTAGCAATATCTCATATCTGAGGAGTAAATGTCACAAACCAGGAGGCAAATAAAAAGAACCTCTGCCTTTAAAACAAAATATCAGTATATGGGTAATGCTACTTCCACATCACGTGGAATTATGCTGTTGGATCCCATGTCTTACAAATGCTGCGTCTGCATGAAGCAACATCAATAGAGAAGTGATTTAAAACTTGCATGAGGATTTTTTGGTGGGGGAGAAGTCTCTCTACACAGCCAAACAGGAACTGTAGACTGCAATCCCTGAGTGAGGAATGCCACTGCTATGCCTTGAGAGGGTCGGGTTCACCTGACCCTCCCGGTGGGATGCCTGGTGGTGGCAGGAGAGAGCCCACTCCACTCCCAGGGGAGCGGGAGTGGAGAAGCTGTCCCGCAGTGCCTTGCGCATGACATGGAGTAAAAATATTCTGCTCTTCAGCCAGACCGCTCTGGCTGTCTGTGGTTTGGGCACATCATTACATAGACACCCTCTAACAAATTTCCACAGTGTTTCAATTTCCTTATGGGCTGTCATGAGCAACTCTTGTTCTGTTGATTACTCCACCTTTATTTTGCCTTAGTGGCACAAGAAGCCTTAGCTACTTGCCATTCTGCAGACGCAATAATGTAGCCCTGTATATAAATAAAGCGGCAGCCATGAACGTGGTGCACTCAAGTAACCACTTGCACCACAATGAACTCGATTTATAAAATCATAACAGTCCTTTTGCAAGAAGTACCCTAGTATGTTTACACTTGAGCGGCAGTGAAAGGACATCTTTATATATAACCACAGTGGGAAGGAAAATGCTAATGAATGATGCTGCGAGCAACAAAATAGGCTCTGAAGTCAAAGTTGCCTGAGGAAATCAACAAAACCAATGAAAGATTTGCTGCCAGCAAAGCCTTCTCGATGAGTCACGGGTGCATCTCGGACCACTGGAGCCTCCACCCGCCACAGCTGCAGCGGCCCAGACCTTTGTCAAGATATGAGTGTCCACAGCAATAAAATGGGGCCCTTTGGGTCGCAAATGCCCACGACATTGAAAAGACAGACATGATCCACAAGAAGCTTCTTCCTCACAGAACTTCAGAAACAGGCACAGCCGCAGAGGCCGTGGGCAGGGACCCGCAGTCCCCATGTGCGTGGCCCTTCCCCAGGTCCCGGCGCCTGGCTAGAGGCACAATGCTTCAACCTCCAACCGGGAGACTGGCCTCAGCCAGAGTTTCTGCCCCCTAGCCTGGAAGGCATCAGGAGATGGTTCACAAAATGCCAGTAAATTACAGACAGAGGGAATAAACGGATGGGAGACTCAAGAAGCATATACACATGGGAACAAGCCAACAAATGGGAATATGGCAGAAATAAAAGCAATAAACAAATATTAAAAACATAACCGTGTATTTATTTGGTTGTAAATGAAAACCAAGGTGGTAACCGTGCACAAAGCTCTTCAGATAAAAGAGATTGATGGACTCTATCCTGTGTCATCCAACCTGGATGCATGAGAATGCATCTATAAGCACTCTATAATAATGACCTATCCGTATTAGTGATTCACCTGTTTGGCTCATGGGCGTTTGATAAATTCAGGACCACTTTATTTGATTTTTGCTGGTGATTTTATTCCTGTGAATGTATTTTACAGGAACACCGGAAAAAAAAACCCCGAATAAAAAGAATGTAAGGTTTGATGTGTTCTCCAAATAGAGAGATAGCAAAAGCAATGAGGGGCGTGCACCACTGTACAAAAGGGCATGTGATGTCTAGGTAAGTGTTTAATGGAAAAGTTAAGGTTTGCATTAGGAGTCTGCAGTGTCTCTTGGTATGCAGGCACTAAATAAATGTGGCTAATTGGCCCGTACTATGGGGCCCTGTTGAATCTCCACGTCACTGGAAGCTATCTGGTTCATTTAGTGCCTGGACAACGCTCTGAAAATGTAGGCAGTAAAGGCGGTGGTGGAGCTCTGCCAGCGCATCCGGGACCTCGTCCCCTTGCCTCCTGAAAAATTTCCCTCAAGCCCAGCAAGCGGCCGAGGTTAGGCACCACCTGCCAGGCGCTGGGGCTAAGGTGAAGGGGAGCCTTCATCCCCCACCTCCTGGCCCCAGGATTTCCAGCTGTATGCCAAGCATTGCCTCACCTCTACTCATCCCCACAGGCCCCGGCTGATGCTTGCAGCCGCACACAACTGCAGGTCAAGCTGAGATGCTCCATGCTGTACCAGCTGCCCGGTACACCTCTGCCACCCCCTGTCACTGCGTGCCTGCGCCCCGTCCCCCCACGCCTCCCTCCACAGCCAGCCCAGCCTGTCGAACAGCCCAGGCCCTCTCCCATACGGACTACCCAAAAGTGGCAACTGCTTCCAGCCTTGGCTGATCTTGTTCAGAGAAGCTTACCTGGGAAATTTTATTGGGCCAATTAAGCTTTCCTTCTCAATAGATGTAAAAGTTAAAAGTAATCATTTCTCTTGGTAAGCATTACAGAAAGCTCATGGGGGGAAATAAGGCTGATTTGTAGAAATGGGTAATTTAAAAAATAAAAACAATGATGCGACATATGTGTGCCCACTGGGACTTTCTATAACATCAACCTGCCACAGTGTCTGATTTCAACTTCCACCCAAGAAACTGCATCATCACTACAAAAGCCTGATTAGACTTTTCTTTTTTTCACTTGCAGAGGGAATCAGATATAAATTTAGCTGTGGAAATTCAGCACCAGCCAGGCGCTCCTCGTTCAAAGAGGGTGTCCCCACACCTCCTTTGCTCACCCCTGCTTGGTCACCTCTTGGTGGTGCAGAGCAGCCTTGAGGCTCGTTGCCTTGCACCTTCCCAGGAAAGAGTAATTAAGCTTAATTAAGCCTAACAGCCAACGCACGAAAGACCGAGGTGAGACTGTCTCACTGCACATGTGAGGATGGCTTGACTTTCAAGGTTTGCGGTGCCAAGTGGCAAGACTCACACCACAGCAATAAATCTTATTTGGTACCTATGGGGAGCAGTGACAGTCCTACCTGCCCTGACACCATTGGCGACCCCTTTTTACAGCGGGAAGCCTCAGGCACAGGTTTAATGGGGCTCCCTCAGCCCTGCCAGTGCAGGAGCAGCTCAGGTGCCCCATCTGTCAGATGCATGGTCTAACCACCAGACCTAGTGCCTACAACAACCAACATATTCCCTGCCCACATATGTCCTCTGAGAGAGACAGATACTCTGCAGATAGGTTTTTCTTGTCTCCCAGTTTCAGTATTGAGGGCTCAACCCCATGCTAGCATTTACTCTCCTGGTCAGTATTTTAGTTTCCAGGGATTTTCTGCATCAGTGTGGCCAACTTCTGTCAGGCTCTCTCCTTGGCTCTTTCCGGAGGG
Organism: Fregata magnificens; assembly: GCA_013389945.1. Classification (NCBI taxonomy): domain Eukaryota; kingdom Metazoa; phylum Chordata; class Aves; order Suliformes; family Fregatidae; genus Fregata; species Fregata magnificens. Next base: position 102,004 of record WAAD01031614.1, read on the forward strand.
GAGAGCTGTGTCTGCAGAGGAGTGTCTTGCTTGCCAAGCCTTCCCACATCTTTTAGGTTAGTTCCCTACTGAAGTAGGCCTTATGCCATTGCACTGCATGTGTCTCTATGTGTCTGTCCATCAGTCCACCCTAAAAACTTTTTAAACCGCTGGCTAACTTCAATCGCATTTGGGAGATATATCTTAAAGGTGTTAAGCTCCTAAAAGTTTTATGAAAACAGTCTTGTTCCTTCACAAAATCAAGCCTGGTGGACTCCCCACCCTGTGAAGAAGCCACAACGCTGGTACCTTCTATTGACAAAACAGACTTATTTGATGTATTACCACACCAAGAAAAAGAGCTTTTAAGGGAGAGACCCATGTGCATCTCTGTGCTATGTTCATTGCAATGACCCTAGGCTAAAAAAAAGACTTTTTGGCAGATGCTGTAAATAATTCACACGGTGTGGGAAGTTCATCAGCCTAAACTGGGCAGGTATCACCCGCCAGCTCTTCTAATATACTTTGTTTTTCTGCCTGTCAGACCAAGTGGACTGCAGGGAAGAAGAGCCTCTCGTTTTCTCACAGAGAGGTCTGACCATTCCCTGCATGTGCACATTCACAGTGCACAGTTCAGCATCACCCGGGTGAGATGAAACAACAAGAGAAATTGGGAAACCTGCCTCGCCACTGCAGAGAGGTGACCGTCAGAGACACTAAGGTCAAGCTGAGCAGTGGAGCCTGTCTTTTGGGCCACAATGCTCTGTCCATGTCCCCAAGCGATGGTGACAGAAGCCCGCTGTGTACCACCAACGGTAGCCCCTGAGCTCCTCGAGACACTGGAGAAATGGCACTCCATTTTGGCCCATGCCTACAGCCCTTCTGCAATCTTTTACAGCACATAAAACAAGACAAATAATCCCTTGTTTCACCATTCAAAAGTTAGGCAATCTTACAAAGACTTCAGGAGCAAAATCCAACTATTTCAAATAACTGCGCCTTGCAGGGGCCTTGGCAAATTAATTTCTACCAAGGCAACTTTTATCTTTTGGGAAACTCATGGCATTCTTCAGCCATTCTCAAAAGCAAGAAGCTGTATGGGATGAGCTCCTACTCACATGCAGCAGCTGGCTGGTGAGGGGCTGGGAAAGGCATGAAGAGAGCTAGGCAAGAGCCTTCGGATTTCTCCAGGATCCTTGACTTTTCTGGCGATAATCAATCAGATGAGAACCATCTCCTTAGCTTCCTTTCAACATCCCGCTGCACAATTTCATTAGATGAAAATGAAACACTGCTAGGTCATGCCTGTCTTCATGCAGACGATGATCACAGAAGTAATATTCTTACCAGAAAAACCTCTCTCCAGCTCAAAACATTCGGATTTCTTCACCTTCAGTTAACAGTGCTTCTCCAAGAACTGATAGTTTATTCCACAATGGCTTTATTTTGCCTAATCACTACTTTCACTCATCAAACAGATAGAAACGCGCAGTTTCTTGGCTCACAAAACCTTCCAGATGCATAATATAATTGGCTATGCACTATCAAGGAAAATAATTATTGCTTTTTTCTCTTCTTCATAATCACCGTTTCCAAGACTGCACTATCCCGCATAAGAAAATGAACCAGCACATTTCAGCTGATGATATGAAGAAGTCCTTTGACCGATCAGCAAGAAAGACAGTATTTAAATACTCTTCCCTCCAGCAATTCCCCTCCTTTCCCTATCCCCACAAAGATTTATGTTCTCAGCCCTGGCCTGCCGGCAGTACCTGTTGTGCGTATGGAAGACCAAGAAAACCTGGAGCTACCTCCAAAGAACCAGACAGAGAACCGGATTTGTTTGTTCATAGGCAGGGCTGTAAGAAAAGCTGGCTCACTCCCCAGAGCTGCAGAATAACCCCTTTAACAGCTTCTGAGCACGATGCACCACTGCAAAAGCCTGCAAGGCAGCAGGTTAGCGTTTTGGCAAGAATGCCTGCGACAGTACTAGGGATCAAGGGGATTTCTTTCAGCCTAAGAGTAACCCAATTTCATGAATATTTTTCAATTGCTCTTGTCTATAATGAAAAGGTTTTATGTCTATAGAGCTGGCCGCTTAAACCACCCAGTAACCATGAGCTACACTTAATTTTGGGAAAAAGAACACCTGTCTGAATTATATGTAAATACACATAGTCAAAAAGATCGTGAGAAAGAGCACTGCCCTTTCAACTCATGGATACAGAGTTTGACCACAGCAATGAGGGTGCTGCGCAGAGACTGGTGATAGAGAGTCATGGCATATGTGTCTAGTAAGTTTGGTTCTGGACATTAACTTCTTTTCTTCCTGGAAATGTTGCCCAGGGAGAATTTGAGGACTACACCATTTGTGTAGGATTTTGAATGTTGGTAGACTGGATATCTCACGCTGACATCCATTGTGCATGGCAATTAATCTCAGATTAAGTCCCCACGAGCTTTTGATCCAAAACTTCTGAGATGTGTTGATTCACTGCTTTAGGTTACACACTTCCTGTGTAACCGGTTGTATCCAGGAATCCCAAAGAGAAACATGGCAGCCCTACTTCCCAGCCAGCAAACTGGGAGCTGAATAAGTGAGCCAGTCCTCCCTTCATGCCAAAACTGAACTGTGAAATGAAGCAGTGGGGTGCAGTGCCTGAAGACAGGCTCTGGCTGCACCGCTGAAATCCCGCGGCACTTTTCTCAAGGGAAGCAATAGTCCCACTAGCAAGGCCAGATGCCAATTTAGAGAATTAAATTCTGCCTACCCAAATTCCTCTTGTTTCATGTGGGTACAGTGCTCTTCACTTCCTACATAAGAAGTTTGGAAAGGGTCTCCTGGAGCCCTGGGACTTATTCCCTCCTGCTGTTGGCAGCCTACAATATACCCCCTTTCACAGACTGGTCAAGCTCACTCCGAGGAATAATTTGTTTTAGCCATAATTGGAGGCCGATCCAGAAGCCCTGATCCGCAGTTGTTAGAAACTTGCTGTTCTAAATGGAGGACTGCCGATACGCACTGTTAAACACTGGCTACGCTCCATCCCAGGGGCGGCTGCATTTCAAGAGCTGGCCAAGCGGAGGGCCAACCTCCAAGTGTCAAAAGGACTGGGAAAGCCAGGGAGAATAGGAGACGATATGGGCTAGCTGCAACAGGGGGAATCATGTGGAGGATCACCGAGCAGGTTGGAGAAGCATCTTGCCCCTCACATGCCCTGGTCCTCCAGAGATGCTGAGCACCCGGAAGGCCCAGCAAAGGGACACATCACTGCTCTGGGACTGCCTGCGGCAGAGAGGGAGGGTTTTGACACAACCTGGCCCAGAGACCTTGCAGTGTCATCCCTGGTACTCCACGTATGGAAAACTTAAAAAGCAGGTGCTAGTGCCTGGAAAACAGCAGTTGTGTCACTCAGCCCTGATGGTGCCCAATCTCTGGAGGGCGGAGATTGGTAAAATCTCATGGTAAAATTCCCTGGAGACCAAAGGTTTGTCTCCACATGTGCCCAGAACTGCCCTCGTCTCCTGTCCTCCCAGGCACAGATTAAAAACTAAGCTCAGGTTTCCCCTTTTCCCTGAATCTCCTTTTTGCTGCCCCCTTATTTAAAGGGAGAGGCTCCCCACAACCCAATGATGCTAAAGCCAGTGGAAACACTGCACAGGGCTTGGGAAGATGGGCTTCCCTGCCAGGAGGGAAATCTCAGGGGCCAAGCCAAGAGATGCACCTTGCCACAGCCATGGGCAAGGCGGCCGGTGGGAGGATGGTGTCCTGCTGGCGTGCTGCTGCCAGTACTGCCGTGAGCAGCGAGCCCTGTGCCACGCTGGCTGGCAGGCATGCATCCTGCTCAGCTCTCACGAACCCTTGCCAGCCACCCCGCGCTTAATGGCCAGCTGCTGCAGCCCAGCATTTCTAGGTTCCTATATCACTACATTGACTCTAGCCTGACTTCTTTTACTTTGTCTCATTAACTTTTCCCCTAGAAATCATTATTCTTGTGCCTATGTGCCCCCATGTCTTGCTACATTCACTGATATAATGCAAAGAGTTGGGCTGAGTCTGGCCATCACCCCCATCACCCCTGGCCCCCAGCTGAACAGACTCTCTTTTGCATGTGGCATTTCTGTACAGAGCCCGACAATTTGCGTTTTCCCAAAGACAGAATGATCAGGAAGATGCTGTTAAAGAGGGTTTTCTTCCTACAAAATGCACTTCTACAAAGTGTAGAGATGGGACTTAAAAATACACTTCCCTAGCCATGTCCTCATGCATCCTGAGCACTGCTGAACACCAGCCAGGATCCCTCTTTCCTTCTCATCAGTTTGGGCCTTTGTTTTCTCTCTGTGCAGACACCAGTGACACAGGACGATTAAAAAAGCCGTTTGCAGCCCTCTAATGGGCTTACGTCCCAGGCTGTTTTGAGGTTATTCTTGCGTATTTGCCCAGGTTCTTTGTGGAGTCCCAAGTCCTGCAAGTGACTGAACTCAAATATCCCGTGACCTACGAGATCCTTGGAGGATCTCAGAGCAATGGAGACGTAGCTTCAGTTACGGACAGCAATGATAAGCTTAAAACCCAAGCTTATTCAGGCCTAAAACACAGGCAAAAAAATGGGCAAAAGCTTCTAGGCTGCAACAGAGTGTTTCTACAGCCCAAAATGAGGGCTCCAAAATAAAAATCACTGGGCATCTTCAACTCTTGTTTGTGTCAGCGAGTGTTACAATTCCTCACTGTCTATCAGGGCCAAACTTGTGAGTAGCAGGACACAATTTACTTCTCCTCTACACAGCTAATTTCAGGTAGAACCAGTAGGACTGGTGTCCAAATCCTTAAGGAACAGAGGCAGGCTGTATGCAGTAACAGTGCAAGGCTTTTTGAAGGTTTTTCTGCTACAGAAGGCACATGAGATCAATAAAATGCTCAGCAAGACACACACCCCACAGTAAAACAGTGGTATGTGATGTTTCAAAAGTTAAAAGCACGTTAGAATTTGTTGCTGGAATACAGTTAAGCTGCAAATATGTCTCTCCTATTAATAGCAAACAGCAACAATAGCTGAAGTCTCCGAGTGATTTATTAGCAGTATTCTGAATAGATGAACACACAAATAAGTTACTAATTTACTAAAATCTTGTCAAGGAGACTCTGCTTCAGTAAGTCCTTTTATTCTGGAGCTTGTCTAAATGGGGACACTCAGGCGAGCTAATCTGAATTGACCACAGATGGGAATGTGAAGTGAATGAGATAATTGCATTGCAGAGTGGACAGTCACTCTCGCTCACAGTTAAAGAATTAACATCTGCTAAGGGCTCCTTGTCAATGAGCCCTTAACAGCGATCAGATTAGGCTGCAAAGGAAGAGATATTAATATGATCTGAACTATGGGAGGGAAGATAGCCTTTTATGCATGCTAATAAAATTAGCATTCCTGTATGAGCATGAAGCTGAAAGAGTTTATTTCTGCATCTTGTTTACTTAGATCAGATTATGTTTGGCTGGTGAATCCAGTTCTGATTTCCCTTGCAATAACGTCGCTGAAGGGTTACACCCTGGAAAACAGTGGAAATACTCTGGATTTGTAGCACATTTGTATGATCCAGGCTAAAACTTGGCCTTAGCCTTTCTTTTAAAACACAGATGATATCAGGCCAGCATTTAGAGGTTTCTGCCTACGCTAAACAAACTGCTGCTGTGAAACAATTAATTCACTAAACTAAGCATGGGGAAAGTCTTTAGTGACCCCTCTGCGTGCAGCTGATCTGAAATTATTCCCTGACAGGGAAGGAGTTTCTTGTCCCCTTCAGAGTGTTGCAAATCCAACCCCTCAGATTGGCAGATGCTTGAAACTTGCTGGAAACCCGGGTTGGTTGTACTGAGGTTTCCTTCTCCTTCCTGCTTCTCCTTCGCCCATGCTGGACGAGGGACAGCCTGGCCCTAGGTGTTGAACGGTGAGAGCTCCCGAAAGCAGTGCCAGCCTGCGGGTGGGTTTCTGAACAGGAGGCAGTGAGTGCCTGGGGATGCTGGGGCAGGAGGCGGGCACCCACCATCTGCCCCTTTTCCTTTGTTCCCTACCGAGGAGGGGCTCAGTTGTTTTGTTTGGCTCCTGGATCCTTGCAGAGAAGTCATTGCTTTCCTGGCTCCTGAAAGGGTGGTGCTTCTTTGCATGAGGCCAGACTACAGCCAGGCTCCTCCAGCGCGGGGCTCAGCTTAGCAAAGTCTCTGAGCATGTGCTGACCTGTGAACTCATGCTTACTTCCACCGAGAAAGCCTTTAAGACCAAACCCAGGGCATCAGTGCAGTGTTCCTGACATCAGTACTGTGCCATGCAGCCTTCAACCTCTTTCCTCTACAGTTCTGTCCAGATCTGCCCTTTCCTTCCTAATCCCACCATTGGGCTGTTGCTCCTCCAGCTCATGCCCGCTTCAGGGTGGAGGACTCAGATGCATCCAGAGCAGCGGATAACCATGTCTGGCGGTTTTGCAGCACCAGGAACAGGTAGCGAGGAAGGGCAGAGACCTGCCAAGTCCCTGCCAAGGTGACTCCACCTATCAGTAGACCTGCCAAGCGCCACACATGGCATGTGACATTATCACTGCCGGCTCCCACTGCCGTGGTGGCCTTCAGCTTGGGTGACTGCAGCATGGCGACACCCTGCAGCCCCCCCCCATGCAGACCGCTCTCCCACTGTCCTCCACCACCCTGGTCTCACCACTGCAAAGGGAAGCCCAGAGCTACTCCACTACAGAAGAAAGATGAAAGGTGTCTCCCAGAGCCAATTCAGCATCTCTCATTTCCCCACCAGCTCTGAGCTCTGGATCTTTGAAATGAACCCAGAGGTTTGGTTGGCAGCTTGCTTTCTGTGGTATCATAAATCTCCTCAAGATCATCATCAGGGCAAGTTGTGATGAGGGAGGATTTTTGTCATAAGAGTTGAATTAGGCATCTAAGGAATGACTCGTGATGACAAGAGCAGAAGAAATGCAAAAAGCCTGATTTTTCTTTTCAATAAGAACTGAAGCAGATACACCTTTGCTCCAAATTAACACACGTGATTTATTAAAAAGAAGCCGTAAGCCCCTGAGTACTGTGAGCTTCTGCATGCTGCTGCCTTGAAACAGGGCTCGCAGGCACCGTAATGCTCAGCAGAAACACGGGCGGATCAGCTCTGGTGCCTTTTGGGGTGAGCCGCCGTCTCCTGAGGCCTCCCCCAAGCTTTGCAAATTGCTCATCCAGGGGGACGGGCAACAGTGACCAAGCTGCCAGCAGTATGCAGAGACCCCACCGTCCCACAAAACCCTGCAAGCCCTGACTCTGTCCCTGGAAATGCACATGTGGTGTTGAAATGTTTGAAGTGGGAGAAAGTGGTATACAGATGGTGTGATACACAGTTTGGATCACAGGTTATAGCTGTTACATCGCAGTTAAAAAACTCGAAAAAGTTAAAAAAGAAATCCAGTAGCACTCGCAGAATTTATGTGTGTGCTTTAAAGAAAACTGCAGCAACTGAGCTGCAATTTAAATAACACCCTTCAGACTTGGACATTTCAGATGACTGCATATTTGAAACCACTGGTTCAAGTGAAATTACTGTTTCCATATGTCTGAAATTAGGTGCTACGAGAAGTGGGAGTAAAGCACAACATAACTCCAAACAGAACACAAAACTCTGATGTTTCTTTAGGTGAGATACATGTTGCTATTGGCAGTTACAAGTAATTGCTGGAATGTAGCACACTGTAATAAATTAAATGTGATATTTGCTAAGCATGCAGGCTTGCCATCTGGTCACCAGAGAGCTGCTGTTATTACTTTGCAGGTAAAAAGTGGTGTTTAAGTGCAGGGAACTGAAGTGTGCCATATAAATAAAATCTTACAAGCTCCAGCCCCTTGGACTCAACATTTGTTTAAAACCTGGAATAATTAAATGATCTTGACTTTTATAGCTTCTTTGCAACAACACAAACTAAAACGATGCCAAAAGAAGAGATCCCACAGGAGCAAGCTCGTAAATAGCCTGTTTCTGCAGCATGCTACCACAGATACATTGAACACCACCAAATCCTTTTCCTTCTTGAGATAGGCATTGGTTTCTACATGGAAGACCTCAATCCCGCTGTCCCCACGCATTGCATCAACCCATAGAGGAGCCGGCCTGAGGTTGGGATTTGCACAGGTTCTCACCCGGCACAGCCCCCGTCCTGGTGTGCACGTACATCACTGTGGTGACCGCAGTGAAAACTGCGCCAGGGTGCTAGCTACGTGAGACCCAGCACAAACGAGGCAAATACTGCCCCGACTGATGCCCTGGGTTTCTTATCCCTGAGAACGATCCCTGGGAAAGCTGAAAAAGGAGCATTGCAAGTCAGAGTACCCCAGACATGTCCCACTGGCTGGCCTGGGAGCTATAGATTTCAGTGTCTGCACTGTATCACAGGCTGGCATAGCCTTATGATTCAGGTGGTGGGACACAGTCTGGCAGAAGTGCTGAGGGACTGGAAAATTCCCAGCGGGGTACATCCATCATTTCTTTTGTAAGTCCCACTTTGCAGTTAGCCCTGATTCAGCACCACAGAATGGTTTGGGTTGGAAGGGACCTTAAAGATCATCTAGTCCAACCCCCTGCCATGGGCAGGGACATGTCCAACTAGATCAGGTTGCTCAAAACCCCATTCAGCCCGGCCTTGAACACCTCCAGGGATGGGGCATCCACAGGTTCTCTGGGCAACCTGTTCCAGTGTCCCACCACCCTCAGCGTAAAAAGAGGGCTTCCTTATACCCAATCTAAATCAATTTCAGTTTAAAATCGTTGCCCCTTGTCCTGTCAGAACAGGCCCTGGTGAAAAGTCTTTCTCCATCTCTCTTATAAGCCCATCTATGTATTTCACTGTGCAAGGAAGTTCAGGCAGCTTTTTGGGGGCACGAGCAAAGGGAGACAGGAGAAGAGAGGAAGATAGCAGTTTCTTTCACCAGCCATCTGATTTAAACCCTTTGCTGGGCTAATGAAATAACCACCCTGGGTCTGTCTGGCAGGTCTGGAGATCCTGGTTTCTGAGCTGATGAGAGCATGGAGCATGTTCTCCTAGAGCAGGACATCAGCTGCCTCCCAGGACGCAGCTAAGAGGTGCACTCTGGTGAAAAAACAGTATTTCTGCAGAGTGGCTTCCTAGCCAGAGCATGGCTAGAGGTGACCCCGAATGACTGCAAAGGGGTCTGAACAGGTGATTTTTCTCAGACATGAATGCTGGTCTCCAAGAGCCAGGCTTTCACCTCAAAACATGTTATCAGCAGAACCTAAAATGATATAACCTGATTCACTAATCAAATTTGCTTCTTTCTCTGTGTTAAGTCAGCAGGCAATTTTAAGTTTAATTAAACTTTCAGACAAGCTCATTAAACGAGGCCACTAGAGGGAGCAGCCTTTAAAGTCCAGAGCTGGTCACTGGGGACGCCTCCACACCAGTGGGGACCCTGGAGGGCAGCCCTGCAGCCGTGGCTCCCAGGGGAGGGTCTCCAGCACCACGGGACAGGCTTAGGCACCAAAGGGAAGAGTATTTTCAGTAGCACCTCCAAGTGCATGATTTATTATCTGCTGTTCCTGATATTGAAAATAATCTGATTTTTCACACCTATTTTTCCTTTTAGCAAACGTGATGTTTTTCATCAGTTTTTTCATGCTCTTTTCACATGAGAATAAGTGTGCACAGAAAAAAAAAAAAAAAAGATGATGTATAAGGTTTCTTAATTACCTGGCCAATCTGGCTTATGGGAACCATACTTCAGTGTGGTCAGTAGCTATTTTGACACTCTTACTTCTCAGTGAGGGTGTTCGCTACTTAAAGTGAATCTGGTGACCATTAATTTTAACATAGTTGCATTTTGGTCAAAGTTGGACCGATTTGCATCACCCCGAAACCACACAACTGCAAGGACTGGAGAAGACCGTCAAGAGCAACGTTCCCTTTGGCTTTCCGGAGGAATCAGCAGCATTTGCGTTCTTTGCAGTTTTGCACGGGGCTTTCACCAGGTGAGGGGAGAGGAGTTTTTTGGGAGAGAGGGGCATTATGAGCTCAGCAAAGCGAGGGGCAGGGCAGTGCCTACATCGCCTCGGCATGAATTACTTGAATTCACCCTGTGAAATAAATGTGATGACAAGGGATGCCGGTGCAGTAAAATAAGAAGCTAAAATGCCAGAGCAGAGATTGCAAAAGGAAAGGGAGCTGGAGCGAGGGCTTTCTCTTCCCGACCCCGGCAGACCTACCTCTCCTCCGGTGCAGGGGAAGGGACTCGAATATCTGGAAGTGCAAATGGCTCCTCTCTGACTCACGTCATCCTCCAGCCCAAATGTGGCCGAGCAGTTAGCAGCAAAGTATTTGTAAGGCATCCATGTCTCGCCAAAGTCCTGGGAGCGCTCCAGCACCATGGCCGCTGGCCTGGGCGACTTGAAGACCAAAATCAAGTGGGTGAAGTAGAAGGTGGCTTCCAGGTCCAGCCGGATGGTCTCACGGGGGGCATCCTGGGCCGCCTGCCACCAGGTGCGGGGCAGGCGGAAGGGGGAGTCGGCCATGGCGGCGGGGGGGTGGGCCAGCCCCGCGTGGGCNTCCTCGGCGTAGGCGCAGAAGGGCTCGGTGGCGTGGCGCCCGCAGGCCGTCTCCGTCTGCAGCGCCCGCCCGTGAGCCAGGTTGCCCATCCGGGGATTGCAGGCCTTTTCGCAGGGGCTGCCCACTCCTGCCGCGCTGCCCAGACCTGCAAGGCAGAGAGCGGGGGGGCTGAAGCCGGCTCCCAAGGCGGGTGCACTCCACCCCGTCGGGAGCAGACGTGCCCCATGGCACGCTTTTCGGGGACACTGCCCCCGCTGAGACCCCCAGGAGGGGCTGAGGGAGAGCGTGGCACTGCTGTTCAGCTCTCCCCTCCGTGGAGCTCAGTGTGCCTAAACCAGCAAAACAAACCAAAAAACCCTCAGGGCTTCCCTGCGCTTGGGAAAATCCCTACCAAGAGTTGCAGAGCAGAGCAGGCAGCGGGGGAGGAGGGATGCCTCCACCTCGCCCTCCCGCCCCAAGGGACCCAGAGCAGGACTGAGGCTTCAGGGGCAGTGGCCGTGGCCATGTCACCCCTGCCCCGAGGCCTTCAAGGGGATCCAGGTGGTCCTGGGGAAGGGGAGAAAAGCGCAAGAAAGATGGGCTGCCAGTGACACTGAGGCGCACCGGCGGGAGGCCAGGAGACGGCCGCGGGGGACAGCATTGCTGCGCCCCGGCTCATCATGCGGCAGATGGGGTGTCGGGGGCGCGAGAGCTGGTAGGAATATCTCCTTGCACCGATGACCTCCAATTTTCACCGCCCTTTCCCACCCCTCCATCCCTACCCCAGATCTCCCCACAGTCCCAAACTGCTGCTGAGGTCAGGGTTGAATCGAAGCACTGGTTAAGTTTGGGAAGGCTGTCACTGATATGTGTAAAGGGGGTGAAAAAAAATAATCCTTGGTTGAAATGCTGCTGGCAAGCTGCCTCACAGCTGAGGGTCTGCGGTTTTTGTTCAAGTTTCTCTGGAAGCCTTGTCAATTTAAAAATCCACAGTTAAAGTGTCAAAGAAAAATAAAATCACCATGGGGTTTGGTGTGAAACCATCTGCACTGTAACCCTCCTGGTGCAGGAATGTTTGGTTAGGGGGCTCTCCACCTCTTTATTAATAAATGTAACAGTAGGTCAAGGCTGTATTTGATGAACAATAAGTGTTTAACATTAAAAAATCCCCAGCTCTGATGACTTGGATGCGGGCAGGCCAAACCATCTGAGGTGCATAATGTCTTCTTTATCACCGGGCCAGTCACACATAGTCAGCTTTGTGCACCAATTATTATGGCTTCTTGGCATTTTTGTTATGTCCAAAGGTCGTTTCAGTTTAGCATCCAATAAATCCTTTATTTGGGGTTTATTCAGCTTTTGTCTACAGTGACACAGTTGCAATTAAGCTATATGACACACTCGCAGAGGCTAAGCCTTCAGAGCCTGACAGTGTTCCCCACTCCTTCTGCTCCTCAAGAAACACCCTGGAAAGAAAACATTTCTACCACCAAAGGTCTATACAGATTTGCTATACCAATTATTCAGAACAGATGTGGACTGCTGCTTGTTATGCACCCATTAAAAAGCACTCTGAATCCAGTCTCTGGATTTCACTGGGTAAACGGCCTTGGGAAATTTTTAGTGAACAAGAAATGCTCAGTCAAGTTGGCTTCCTACAGGGACCTGGTAAAAATATGTCTGAGATGATCTATATTAACGGAGCAGAGCATGTTTACTCCAGAAAAGTAAACAAATATAACTGTGAAATTGATGTAACACCACTTAGGTCTCCTGAACATCCTTTTCAAAGCATTGTATAAACATTAACTAACCTACGCAGCTCTCCTGAGGGGTAGGTAAGTGCTATTATCATATTATCAGTTAGGCTTGCCACAAGTTGGCCTAATTTATGTCTTTGGCTGCTTTCCTGGATTCTTTGGCTACACGCAACACAGCGCAGCTAGCCGCTAAACAAATAGATGAACATTTACTGCGGTTCCCTCAGTTGCAGGATTGCAAGGTGGATTTGGGACGAGGTAAACAGAGCAGGGCTCAGTCAGCACCCTGAGACAGGTCGAGATTATTGTTTGCGTTCATCGAGTCCTTTTGGTTTTTGCACACCAGGGATTACTGTCTCCGGGGAGGCGGTGGAGGAGGACCTGATCAGTGGGAGGTGTACCGGTGACTGCGGTGGTGGCAGGGCTCTGCGTAACTGTTCCCGGGGTGGAGGCAAGGCTCTGCCTGAGCCGGGCCAGAAGGGGCTGGCTACCAAATTCCCATGTGAGACCCTGGGAGCTAAGGGTATTTGATTGATCCCAGCTCCTGGTATGCTCTGGCCCCAGTTAGGCAGCGTCACTGACTGCAGCTGTCTTCAGGCCAGGCATGGAAGGTCCCTTCCTCACCTGGGGCCAGATTTGGGGCCAGGGACCTTGGCTTCAGTAGGATTTGAGAAATGCTGCTGGCATGCAGACCCCACTTCCCGTCCCAGCGGTGGGAAGGGGGGAGAGGAAAACCCCTTTGAAAGGGTGTTTGTCTTCACTTGAATTGGAAAGAGCTGCATGACGGATGCAGAGCACCGCGTGTTATGAAAAGTGACAGCTTTCTAGTGTAATGCTGGCTGCCACAGGAACTGAGTAAAAGGCCAAATGAGAGCATAAAGATTTCCACACTGTCAGCCCCAAGCTCACGACTGCTCTGCCGCAGCCCTGGAAAAGGTGCTTTTCCTTACTTGCACTTAATGAATCTGCCCAGCTAAATACTCCCATTCTATATACCGTACATGCCACCGGACTGGGATCTTCAGTAATGAGTAAGAGCACGCAGCGAATACATGACTCACCTGTAAAACATCCATGGAAAATCATATGCTTCCTGCTTAAGCATTTTAGCAACACTTGCCTTGTGATGTTTCATTTGTATCTCGTGCCTGATTAAATGTTTGCTTCCCATCTGGCTTTTTTCTTCTTTTTAAAGAAGAAAATTGGCACTCGGCTCGCGACCGGCCGAGGAAGCGTTACGCAAACTGTTTATGCCCAGCTGCCTCTGCCGCGGCACCGCAGGACCCCGCTGCGGGCGGATCCGAGCGCAAAGTGTTTATGCTGCGGGAGGGGGCTTTGAAAACCCTGCCCACCTTGCCTGCCCTGCCCTGCCCGCCTTGCCTGCCGCCCTCCGCACCCCGACGGCTCGGGGCACCGCCGCCCGAAAGCGCCCGCTCCCGGAGCCCGCAGCGCCCTTCCTCCGC
>WAAD01031614.1:116611-157085 GCA_013389945.1 Fregata magnificens
CAGGGGCCGCCCGGCAGCAGCCCCCGGGAGGCGCCGGCTCCCGAGCCCCGGGCGCGCTGTCGGGGCGGAGAGGGCGGAAGGCAAGCTCTGAAAGGCAGCCTTCCTCCGCCCCGGCTCGGTGGGCGAAGAACGACCTAACTAGCCGCTAACTAAACCCGAGTTGCTCAAACGTTTCTGAAGGCGTTTCTCGTTTTCTTGGCTCTTTTCCGGTGCCTGAAGGACTGAGCGATGGAGCCGCGTAAACGCAAGAGGTTTTCCCTCCTTTCCCGGGACTTGGCAATCCGTGGCTTAGCTCACGGTTTTTAAGAGCCGTAAAGTCCCACACAGTCAGTCTGATCAATTCTAGTGCACTGCTCATCATACCTCAACAGAAGTTTGGGGTTCCGAAAATAGGAAAAGACAGAGTTACATCTGTTTTTCACCGCCGGACTGTTACCTTTTTAGCTCTGTCTCAGCAGAGGGACATTAGGAGAGCAAGGGTGGAGCGCTTCTGAGCAGTCACTTTTTTTTACTTACCTGAATTTAACCTGGGAGGTGAGCGTGTTGCAAGCGTTACAAAATGTTTCATACGGCTTTCTCTGCACTTTGAACTAGGGTCACCTAAGAACGGCTTGGTTTTAAAAACCAGCATGGTGGTATCTTAAGACCACCATGCTGCCTTCTGCAATTCATTTCAAAAATGCTACACATTCGGGGCTGCTCAGGGTTATATCGTCGCCAAAATGCTCCCTGAAAGGTATTTAGTCCATAATCTACTGACAGCAGTCAAACATCTGACTCACGGGGCGGTGTTACCTCTGTATCTATACCTTAAAAGGTACAGGTAAGCTGATCTTTGTCATCTTGCTGATTTTTCAGCGCCGACTTACATACCGCAGAGAAGCATTTTGCTCACGCCGCCGCTGTCATTTTCTCTGCCCTCCAGATAAGCGCGTCTAGACAGGGACTTCCAGCCCCTGGGCACCCATTGAGCCCCCACGGCCGCTTGCGGGCTACTCAGGGGCTTGTCCTGCAGCCTGCCCATCATGGTGAGGGCTGCACCCACACTTCTGAGCCTCCTCAGAAGTTCTGGAGGGTTTCTGCCTAAGGATGATGTGCTGCTGAGGGATCACGCGGGGGTTTATGTTGTTACAGCCAGGTTGCAGCAGTGGCATCATGCAGAGCTGGGAAAGGAAAAGTGCAAGCCACAGGCGAGGAATTTATCTCTGTTGTAACTCATCACTCATAGTTCCTCCTACGTCAAAATTGCCAGGTGACAAGTCTGCCGTAGGGTGATAAGTCTGGGCAGACCCAAGCAAGAGCTCACACTACTGTGTCAACCCATTTGGCGTCAGGGGCACAGGGCAGGTTGGGCTCCATGAGCAAGAGGAGTAATTGTCTTGAAAGGAGGAGACAGGGCTGACTGGGGCAGAGGATGGCTCTGGAGAAATCCCTGGGGCAGGAGGGAAGAAGATGATCTGGACTGAAAAACTGCAGCACAAAATCTTGAGGGAGATGGGCGGTGGTACCAATGGCTGGAGAGGGAGAGGGCAACCAGGCTCGGGCTTGAGTTAGAAAGGAGAGGGAAGAGCAGTGGCCAGTGAGGGAAAATGGGAGGAGAGAGGCTACATGGTGGGTATGGAATCGTGGGGATAGGAGAGAGAAAGAGCGTGTGGTAAGGACATGCTTACAGCAGTGGCAGGGCAGGAGGTCTGATATCGCTGAAACAGACCCATTGCATAGAAAACTGGAGAGAATAGAGGACAATTTCCGGATAACCCCGGGTGGGACATCCAAAAGTCAGCCTGAGTATCCAAAAATTTGAGAGAGCTGATGAACTCCCCTCACCTTGGTAGCAGAAGTCTGCTCCTTTGAGATGCTGCTGAATCACATGCCTTGGTCCTCATAAGCCAAATAATTGACTTGCACTTTCTTTCCTGCCTAGCAGCTCTGCAACCTGATAAAACTTGTTTGCTCTTCCTAGATGAATTTGTTTTACTTGTTGGAGGGCACACAGTCTGCAACTCTGGGCACGGGCAGCTCAGATCCTCCCAACACCACCTCCCTGGCTCTTGGTTGCCCCATGGGACCTGCAGAAACACGCATCCATGAGTGCACCCAAGCCGGTGGCTCAGTGAATACCCCCTGTGGAGCTGTGCACAGCCACAAGCTGTGGGCATCTTCCCAGGGCAGGCGTGGCTGCCTGCTGCTTCGCAGGGCTGGTGGGAGTTCAGCAGAGGGTAGGAAGTGCACAGAGAGGTTTCAGCACAGTTTTATTTTCTTTGCCTGTCAGTGTTGCCTCTTGGGGTGCTGGAGGAGAAAATCACATAGTTATGAGGAGGAGAGTGTTCACCTCTCCCCAAACTTTCATCAGGATCATAGGCTTTTGGGTTCATACTATACTGCTGGTTAAGGAAGAGCAAGAGATGCTTCCAGCTGTCATTCCTGCAATGTAGTTGTAGGCAGCTAGGTAGACGGAAGGGCCCAGAAATGTGAAGATCACCTGTCTTTGTCTGGTGTTTGCATTTCTCAATTGCACTTAAGAAGTCTTTAAAGAGTGATGATGTTCCCTGTTCCCAGTAAGTTAGAGGGGAATAAGCAGGGGTGACAGGCCCAGGGGAGGGCCTCTGCCTCCTCAGAGACACTGAGGAGGTAACCTGGAGGAAGGAGCAGAGCCTGCTGCTTTGGCAGAGGTCCCTGAGGGCATGATGCCATCGCTGGGGAGAGGCAGCAGAAGCCCTTTTGCCTTTTCTGTCAGGGTGAAATCCTGGCCCCTGAATCAGGTGACAAGAGAGGATCCTCTGCAAATCTCTTCCCCCAAGCCTCCTGCCAAGGGTAGGGATGAGCTGGGATTAATATTTTCAAGTCAGTGTGCGAAGCTAATTTTAGAAGCAAACCATGAGGGGAATACCTCACCTACCCCCCAGTCAGAGCTGTCTGGCTTAGACTTTTGTCATAAAAATCTCAAAAATTCAAAAGATCAGATTTACTTTTTAACTAGAGGCTTGTTCAAAGATCACCATTTTCTCTATTGGCATCCGTGTAAGTATGCAGAACTCCTGTTACAGTTTAACAGGAGGCCCTTGGGGCCGACGCAGTCCTTCAGACACACCTGATTATTTTAAGTGGTGTCACATGTGCCATCTTGTGCCTGCCTGTGCACTCACTGCTCCTCCATGGACCGGACATGGCCTGCTGGGTTCTGTGCGGGGAGCGGAGGTGATGCCCAAACGGAGCATCGCTCTTCGGCGGGAAGATGAGAGGCCGGATCGGAGTGCTCTCCGCCGAGGAGCATAACTGCAGGGCAGCAATTCCAGCTGAACAATTACCTACGTGCTTAGCTCTAGAGATGCTTATTTTTAGTTTGTTGGTTATTTTTCATTGAGGGGCCCTTTCAGGTCTCCTCTGGGTAGGATTGGGTGTATCTCACACACTGCTCAGCAGTACGTTGCTGGTGGGAGAGACAGGGGTGAAAGGATCCCCCCTCACACTGGTGCAAAGTGTCCTGCATTGTGCAAGAAGAGCCGCCACAGTCCTGTACAGTGTCCTTCCCCATGGCAGCTGCACCTCGCTCCATATCGTTTTCACCGACCTGTTTTGCCTTTTTCCAACATTTTGTGTGACCAACATATCAAGTGATATGGTACTGGCCCTTTGCTCTACCGCGTGGGAGATGGTGATGCTACTGTCTCTATGAGGGATCTACTGGATTAGCAGTCCTTTTGACTTCAGAGAAAATTTGGCTCATCCAGATCTGGTGGCTCTTGCTGTTTTCAAGAGATGATCCACTCCTCCAGCCATGAACAGAGGTTAATGTACCACATACACATTTAAACATGTTAAAAGAGCTTTGCTGAAAGGAATAGAAATTTGTTTGTCTCAAGAAAAAATATGGTTTTGATTCAAAGTCCGCTGAAGTCAATGGAAGTTGACATCTGATCGGTGGATTTTGGATGGGATCTGAAGCCACCTCCCTCTTGTCTGTTTTGGTACTACATCTTTAATCCTTTCTATTAAAACCCATTGTTAAAAGTCTTGCACTTTTCCCTTCTTTTTGCAAATCATTGAAAATCTTCCAACCATCATCAAACGAGAAATGAAAACATTTCACTGACTCATCAGATTTTGAAACAGCTTGATTCCTAAGTTTTCTGTATGAAAACAAACGAAAGAATAATCCAGAGCAATAATTATGGATTAAAGCTTCATATTTCCTTGTTTAAGCTCCTGTTAAAGCTGAGTTCTGATATAAGGCATCACCCTACAGGCAACTGGAGAAAATGAGGGAACCAAAGTGCCCCTACTTTTCCCTGTAGCCAGTGATCGACTTTTTGGAGCCAAGTATTTTGCATGCCAGACCAGTGTGCCTACAAGAATGAGAGCACTTTCACGGGATTCAGTAATTGGAAGTCAAGTCACAGAAGCATTATGGCAATGATAGCGCTGCTTTTCTGTAACGAGGATGGAAAGGACCCGATTTCTGCCCACCATGGGGAAAAATGCAAAAGGTCAGTAGGGAACCTGAAAAAGAGAGGAAAGAGAAACCCTGGAGTTACTGCTGTTCATTTTATATGGGGGCAAAGCTGAGACCATCGCAGTCTTTAGGTAGACTTCTGCATGTGGCACGTAACAATAAGTCCCGTTATTGAGCACAGACAAACCCATTTACTATGTAGTCTGGTACAGATTTGAATCCTTTTCCCTCTGGTTATAGCATCGGTCCTTTTAGTGTACAAAAGGGTCTCCCTGCACCACTCAAAGGGACCCCTGTGCTCCAGCAAGGGTTCATCACCTGGTCGTGAAATCAGGTATCACTTCCACTTACAGTCCTCTCTTGGGATTCATGGGAGGGATGAGAGGGCTAAGGCTTGTTCAGGTGTCCAGGAGGTCCGATAGCTTCTCTGACTAACAGCACCAAAACGCCTTCTGACAGGGATTTGTTTTAGGAAGGAAGGTCAGCCCCCGAGCCCAGTGCCGCAGGGGATTGCCTGGAGGCACACGGGGCTGGATCCAGGTGCATCAGATTCTGTGCTTCCACTGCTAAAAAAACCCAACACAAACCCCTATTTTCAACAATACTTCTTAAAGGTTCTGCCATCTTTCTGGAAGTAAGGGTTGAGTTGGTATTTTATTCTCCAAACTGTAGTAGCTCAAAAACCACATCAACTATTTTTCACGTGCAGGTGGGTTTTATCCACAAGCCATGGCTCCAGGCATTTTGAGGGTTTTTTCCTTTCTGTCTCCCCCTCTCTTCTTACCATCCATTTTGGACAAGCAGGAATGAAGGGGAACCAGCTAACCTGCCCGTGTCCCATTTACAGGGGATTCAGGAGGGAAAAAAGCAAAGCAAAAGAGAGAAAGAGCTGGGGAGGACTTGCTAAAGAAAGAAAAGCGTTGGTAGGCAGTCGGTATAATTTTTTGCAATAGGACCTGTGCTTGCCGGATTATTGCCGTCACTGTTTTCTTAGCTCCCGTGTAACCTCTGCCCCTCCTCCTTCCCTCCTTTCCTGGGTAATTGATATGCAGATATCAAGACAATGATGAAACTAAAATGCCATAGAAACCCACAGCACTGACACTTTCTACATCAGTTCTCTGCCCCACCCTGCATGCTACAAATTATTAGTAGGATTAACGTGCCAGCTGCTTCCTGAATGCCGCCTCTGCCAACTTCAGCATCTAGTCAGCAGAAAGCCTCTGAAACGCTCCTGGCAGCCAGGGAGAGCAGCCAGGGTGGCGAGAGGCAGCAGCCGGGGTGGCCAGGCAGCCGTCCATGGCCAGCAGCGTTGGGGCTGGCAGTGGGATGAGGCCAGGCACAGCCCTCCCAGGCCCTCGCTGGCTCTTGTTTCAGCCCTGGCGCCCAGCCCGAAAGCTGGGAGTGGGGTGCCAGAGGGCAGCCTGGCAGCCAGCAGTGGCCACAGCAGTGGGATGTGGGGCTGGGAGGAGTGAGCTGGGGTGTAGAGGGAGAGGGGTTAGGAGAGGATGGCTGCTGTGGCCTCTCTGCCACCCTCCAAGCTGTACGGGGAACTGGTCCGGATGCTGCCTTGTGCTGGAAAGCCGCCAAGTGCAGCAGGGTCAGCACATCTTTTGTCTCCGAGAAACACCTGGCCAGCCATGGCATACTGCAGCCTGTTTCTCAATTCCTGACAAGGGAATAACGCTCAGCATTGCTCTGCCTCGCTGCTGATGTAAGGTAAGCCAAACCCCCAAAGCTGGGGTTCAGGGCAACCGAGGGAGGTGTCCTCTGCTCCCCGCCATGCCTTCTCCAGCAGGAAAGGAGGGCAAGGCAGTTGCGTTTGCTCCCACCTCTCAACCAGGGCATCTGCCAGCAGGACCCATTTGCAGGACCTTGGGTGTATGGGGATACAGATGTTGGTGGGGCCATGCTACGCCCTTTGACATCTGCTGTTTGCCTTTTGGTTCAGTCCCTGAGCATCACCCTTCCATGATCCTCCTCACCTCTGGGCTGCTGAGCAGGCCGGGCACCCTGGGGACTGTCACGGCATCCAGCTCTTCCATGGTGACCCGATCGATGGGAATTTGGTGCCAAAGAATATGCACAAGCGTATTGCAGCACACCTTACAGAAAGGTAATTGAGCAGAGACAGCCGCAGGGACTCTCAGATGCAAACACAGAATGAATTTAGAAAATGGGCTTAAAATGTAACTTCGTAAGTCAGGAGTAGGCACTGGAGAGTCAGGGCTTCCTCCAGGACAGTGACTTGCTGCTGAACCTGCCTCCCCAGCGGGACCACATTACATTTGAATTAAATGAGGTTTAATAGCCTTCACTTACAATGGCTACTCATGCGGAGGAAAGACGGTATTAGTAGAAAGCAAGACCAGAAAAATGTGCCTCCGTCTGCCTGATCAACAGGACGAGCAATGAAAATCTGACAAACTGAAATGCTCAAAGAACCATTTGGCAGTGGCTTCATGGCAAACTTGGGGAGGGTTAGGTGGCTGTAAATCACCCCCTTCAGGCATTACAGGTGAATTTAAACAATGACATTTTATCAAACATAGCAATAAAGGCAGCATTTAGAGAAAGTAGGTTATTGTTTTGTCATCTCATTGGACTCCATTGAAAAAGGAACAGAAATGACTGTCAGACATGTGGAAAAACATTGACTAAATGATTGCACTTTGATTGAATGAGCTGTTGGAATAGAAAGCTTCTCCCTGGGTCTAAGAGGTACCGTGAGCATTGGTCCCCTCTTGAACCTGAGCCCCTTTGGAAAGCAATGCAAGGGCTCCCGCCCTACGGGCCCAGCAGGCTTGCTGAAGGGCATGCAGTGCAGCCTCTGAAGGTGCGCAGAGCCCCGCACAGAAGCGGTGGGGAGTTTGTGCCACTGAACCAGCAGCAAAGATGGAAGGAGCCATGGTCCTGAGTGCGACAGCATGGCCAGACAGGTCAGGGGCATGACCAGCTGCCCTCCTCCTTCCCCTCTGTGTAGTAGACACTCCATGAAAGTACAACAGAAATGATGTCTGTCCTGTGCTGGTGGGAAAGCTCTCCTGACAGAGAAGTGTGTTGCAGAAGGTCTATTTTCCCTCCTTTCTTTGGAAAACAAAATATCTGCAGCTAGGACATCAGGAAGAACCCAAAGGAGCCAGAGCCCTGGCTCAGAGGAGGATACTAGCCCTGTCACACACAGGTCCTTTCTTCTTTCATGGCATGAAAGTCTGGCTTCTAAGTAGCCATAAGCACAGTGGACTTTGCGTCCTGCCACCATCTTTGCCAATGGCTGTTTCATGGAGGGATGCTCTGGGAATGCACCTGGTGGCTGCCTGGGAGATGCAGAGCATGACTAGGTAAGTGGGGCCCACGGGTGTCCTGCTCTGGCTGTTTCTCAGGCTGTATTTGCAGGCTCACAACATGGATGTCAGGTTAATCTGGTTCAGAGGAAGCCTCCAGGCCATCCTTCACAGTGTCAACCCAACCAGTGCGCACCACTCACGTCTCCCAGTATCAGCAAGGAGTGGGCATGTGCTGGATGCAACATAGAACAGCTTAAAAACTACTCCTTTGAACATGACCCTGGCATGACAGTAAGAACGGTTATTGCACATGAATTGCTGATTTCAGCATGCTGGAAACAGCAGAAAGGTTTGATGGTGATTGATGGTGCCACCTTGCCACCAAGGCTTTCAGGCACACTGCAATGTCCCTGTTTTCAGGCATCCAAAATGAGCACATGCTCTGTGAATACCCACAATCTGCATGCACCCTCCTGGTGCCTCTGCTGGGGCATGCAAAAAACAGGCACTGAAAGTCAAGCTGAGCTGGAAAACCTTGGCCTTTGTCCTTACCCACTCCTCGCCTGCTTTGGTTTTTTACTAGCGAGAATTGTGTGATGATTTCTTTGCTTTTGAATCTCTCTTTGGGGCATCAGTTCGGTCACACAGTCACATTTACCAGTCCCAGCCTTGTTACTTGTGCAGTCTGGTGAGCCCCAGCATGGTGGAACGTGCCCATTACTAGACAGCTCCCTACTAATGCTGCTCCTTTCCATGAGACTCTAAGAAAAAGCCCTGCATTATCCCCAGACACACAAGGTCTTAATTCAGTGTTGTGTAGCTTGGTCCTTTTGTCCACTTGCGAGTGAAAGTGACTGTCTTGGTTTCAGTTGGGATAATTTTCTTCCTAGAAGTTGGTATAGTGCTGTATTTTGGATTTGTGCTGAAAACAGTGTTGATAACACAGTGATGTTTTAGTTACTGCTGAGCAGTGCTTACACAGAGCCAAGGCCTCCTCTGCTTCTCACACCGCCCCGCCAGCGAGTAGGCTGGGGATGCACAAGAAGCTGGGACACAGCCGGGACAGCTGACCCCAACTGACCAAAGGGATATTTCATACCATATGACATCATGCTCAGCATATAAAGCTGGGGGAAGAAGAAGGAAGGGGACGTTCAGAGTTACCGTGTTTGTCTTCCCAAGTAACCGTTCCGCGTGACGGAGCCCTGCTTCCCTGGAGATGGCGGAACACCTGCCTGCTGATGGGAGGTTGTGAATGAATTCCTTGTTTTGCTCTGCTTGCGTGCAGTTTTTGCTTTACCTATTAAACTGTCTTTATCTCCACTCACGAGTTTTCTCACTTTTACTCCTCTGATTCTCTCCCCCATCCCACTGGGGGGGAGTGAGTGAGTGGCTGTGTGGTGCTTAGTTGCTGGCTGGGGTTAAACCACGACAGTGTCACATAGTGTTACTAAGAGAAAGGGAATGTGGCAGCATGGATACGGTGGAGCACCAGGCACTGGATCTGACGGTGGGCTCAGGCTATGCCTTTTGTGCTGGTGGAAGACGCAAAAAGGTGTAATTTGTCCTGCTGGCTCAACGTCACCTTTTGTTCTGTTAGCTCAGGGTCCTAAATGCTGCTTTTACAGCCAGCATTTATGCATTTGCAAGGCAGAGTGGGCATACTGGGAACCAGAAAAATGCAGCCTGGAGATGTGCTGGAACCTCTCGGGCACAGAAGAGGATACCCATGCAGGCATATAGGCACAGAGAAATCCTGGTGTGCTGGTCATCTCTCTTTTTGGGCTCAGGTAAGCCATGCTACGTATCTGAGAGCTAGAGCTCTTATGGCGCAGACTGGGACTGAATTTGGCTACACTTCTATTTCTCCCTAGGCAAACTTATTAACATCTGTGCAGGTAAATTGTAAAAAATGCATGTGATACAGTGGCATCATTAGTGCCTACTATGATCTTTACATCTGAGGGGACTTAAGTATCCCCACCAGAAAATTAAACATCTGAGATAGTTTGTATATACTAAGGAGAGTGTGAATAATATACAGGGTAAAGAGATGACACTCTTGATCAAACCACAAGGCCGTCTTTAAAATCTTGACCTCCAGCATGTTAAAGAAATCTGTCTATCCCCATGCCCCTTTCCTTAGTATCAAAATCTCAGCTCAGATGTTGCTTTTGCTATGAGGTCTCGGCAGCCCTTCCACCCGGTCTAGATACTGTTTTGCTTTCTGCTGGATGTACACGCAGGGTGACATCATGGCTATTTCTGGTCTCTGACAATAATCTCCTCTCTTTTGACAGGCAGAGGACAAAGCCATTTCATATTTACGATTCCTCGACCCCTATGAGACTGATGTGCACGAAAATGTGTACAGTAAGACTCATCACATTGGGATGCAGTAGAAAGACTCAGTGCCGGAAAGAGCTCGTGCTAGTCTAGGTGCACTCATTACAGTCGTACTTCACGCTACAGGTTACTGGGTGTGAGTATCACTGAGTGCTGGCATAATTTATAGTGGAAAATACACCTTAAAAAGGGAATTTCTTCCTTCTGTACATCTAACATGCATCTAGCAAATTATCTGGAGTACACCATGTAGTCAAATGAATTACCTTCTTATAAGTGGAAATGGAAGACCACTTAGCTCTTTAAACGAAAAGAGCTCCATAAATGTGGAACGTGCTGTGTCTGTACTGTTGTGGCAGTACAATGTAGCAGAGCTATGGATTCATGTAGCTCATGCTTGGATCACTAGGGAGCTTCTAAGCATCATTTTTTATAGGTACTTAAATATGACAGCCCTGGTTGTTCAGTGTGTCCGTGGATGTAGGACACGTACGGAGTGGGAAGACAGCCAAGGAACCAGCCTAAGTAACACTATTCCCAGCTGCCTTATTCCGGCATACGTTAAAGATGCCAGGGGCCTCATGACTTTTGCTCTGGTTGAAAATTGAGCAATTAAGCTAAATTAGCCTGTATTAAGCTCTTGCTTACAGCTAGTTTTGGTACCTCTAAACCATGCTGCAGGCGGCAGTGAAGACATGAAATATCAGCATGGCCAGAAAGAAGCCCAATCTCCTCTGAGAGAGTCCTCTGGGGAATCTCCATCCTCCTCAAAGCAGCTCAGATTTCCATGCCCCCCGATTCCACAACATCCAGCAGGAACATGGGGATCTGGAGACATTTTGCAGTACATACCAGTAAAATGACAGATTGTTACAGAGGACACGCTGGCCATGTGCCTTTAACCAACAGGTTTAGGAGGCGCTCTCGGAGAAGAAAGAGAAGTTGAGCCAGCTTCACTCTGCACAGCCTCTTCTCACCCAGCATAGACCCCAGGTGATCTGATAAATTCACGAGAGGAACAGAGAGTATAGCTGCTATAGGGCTGGGAGGCCTTAAATGCCCAGGTCACTTCTGCAGATGGGCTTCGGGCACTACTGAGAAGTCACTCATTTTGCCTGGGTCCTACGTAAGAGCAGAAGGGACTGCCACATCTGCACGCAGCCAGGTGCAATAGTTCATCTAGGTCTTTCAGCAAGGACCTGTGGACTCATATAAAGACATTTCAATAGGCAAGCCTTCTTTAAGTGATTGCTTTGAACTCTGCCTGAAATCTGCAGGGTAATTTTGATAGCTGGTGGCTGAAGACCACTTTTGCTGGGCAACAGACAGCTCCTTCAAGTACTACTGCTTGATGCTGTGACTGCGCTTGGAAGGGGAGGAAAAAGCACACAAAAAGGGACAGATACCAGCCAGACACTAGTTTGTACAAATGAGACCATTCTATAAACAGCCCTGACATTCTTGCTCACAAGGGTATGTTAATTCAGCAGGGAACTGGGACATTTTTACAGTATTTTTGAAGAAGGAGTTTGAGTTGCTTGAGTAAGCTTAGACTGGGACATGCCAAAAATGGGGGGTGGGGAGTGCTCTCTTTTTGCTGTTGCTCTTGACTTGGTTCCCTGCCAGGTGCTGTTAAGCCTTGCGGTCAGCTGGCATAGCTGCCCTTTAAGGTATGATTGCTTTTGATGCTTAGGTTGGGGAGATTCAGCTCATTCATTTACTGAGACCGCCAAAGGTCCTTGGCAGATATTACACTGTCAATCCCCATGGATTTCCAAGCTGTCTCAATGGCGGGTGCCTGAAATCACTGAGGCTCATGGTGCTTCTGTAGCACTTCAAGGCCATGGAAGCATCATTTTCAAGAAAATCAAAACCACTACCTAGGACTGAGTCAGTAGCTGTTTTTTTCAGTTCATCATCTGACATCTGACATCATCAAACACCCACCAAAACCCAGAGTGGTGTGGTAGGAGATATGGGTGCAAATGCCTGCAGGTAGAGAAAGGGCTTGAACCAACGTCTCCTGCGTCCTGAAGGATGCATCCTGGATGCACTGCTATTTCCACTGGGATGACACCAGTAGCAGTCAGTGTTGATATTATTACTCCTTGGATTTAAACTCTAGCCTTTATCACAAATGAGTAATAAAAGTTGCTGTGGATGTTATGAAAAGGTTTATTCCAGCATTTCCAAATCATAATTTCTTGTTATAGCCAAATCTATGTGCTTAATCCACAAATATTTTCAGCGACTCCAAACTGCATCTTTCAGTGAATGAAAGCTTTGACAGGGATTTTTTTCCTCCTTGTCCTGAACTGATCAGCTGAAACACATACCATATACTTTACAGAGAAAAAAATTGGTCTGTTTGGGTTGGAAAATAAAAATAAATGAGCTTTCATTTCTGTTGTGTCTTTTCTTGATCTCCTCTCCTTGTTTTCTTCCTTACTGTCAGCTCTTCTTGAGTCTCAAACTTTCTCTGTTTTTCCATGTTGCAGCCTAGATCCATTCTTTACTTCCTGCTATCATGGTCTTTAATTCCCTCCTGTTCACAAAACCAGGCCTACCCCTATAGCCTACACCTGATGTCTGTCTTCTCATCCCTGATCTGTCATTCATACCTGCCTTCTGCACCCCCATCTCTTTCTCTTCCCTCATTCCCCTTCTGCTGGTATCTTTTTTACCAAATTAGTATAAGATTGTGTGTAAGAAATTACCCCTAAAGAATATTAGACAATCAAATAATAAAGGAAATGCTCAAGCATGACAGACCGTACTTTTCTGGGTCATTGTAACATTCCTTACTTTGTGCTATAAAGCATGAGTCCAAAAACCAAGTGACCTGCAGAACTAAAAAATGTGCGACAATCATTCTTTGTGCTTTCCGTCTTTATAAAATGAGTCTAGACCTCTTGGAAAGTGTCCATCGATAGCCTTGAAACCCCTCCTTCACAGGACAAACACAGTACCGCAGTGACAAAGTAACTGTTGTGCTTAGCATCTGAAAACAATGAAGTCCAGCAATGCAGTGGCATGTTTCCACCGTTACGCCCGTAAAATCTCTGAGAGACAAACATGGGAGTAGTCTTGGCACTGCAGGAGTAGTAGTGCAGTTTGTAAACAAATTCCCTGATAATTTCCACTTATTGCTCACTGGTTGGATTTGCAGAGCAGTTCTGGCACATGAGAACAAGATCTTCTTCTCCTCTAAACTAGAGGCTCTGCTCCAGGTGAGCATCAGCAGCACTCCAGCACCCAGGGGCACATACGGGATCACACGAGCAACCAGTCCTTCGGGCAGCTGTAAGCAAGCCACATGCATGATAGGGACATTACAGTCCAAAGAAAAACCCTTGGATGCACATAGAGTAGATGCTGCTTTGATCTACTGATCCATCTAGCATGACGAATTAC
This sequence comes from Fregata magnificens, assembly GCA_013389945.1. Classification (NCBI taxonomy): domain Eukaryota; kingdom Metazoa; phylum Chordata; class Aves; order Suliformes; family Fregatidae; genus Fregata; species Fregata magnificens. Next base: position 130,112 of record WAAD01031614.1, read on the forward strand.
CTGCTCATGTCTGGGATCTCTAATGCCCTGACCCCCGTAGTCCCATTCCCAGGCACCTAGCGCTCTCCATCCCCTTAGAGGGAGCACAGAGAGCTCGCTCAGGGCAATACGGACAAGAAGGTGGCAAGATGCCTAAAAAAAAGATGACAGGACACTCAGATTTGCAACACTCTTGTCTATTTGTGGCCCCAGTCCCAGTGGAAATTGCATTGCTACTCAAGGAAACACCGCGAAGCCTTTCGACCCTAGTCCTTTAGCTTGAGTTTTGTGATGCCAGGGGGATTGGCCTCACTGCCCACCAACACCACAGGCAATGAATTAATGTTCCTTATGCCCTAAGACCTTTTCTGTAATAGAAAAACTCTGTAGACAAGACCTACAGGGCTGTTCACAGCCTTGGGAACCCCACTGTTGGAAAGATGCTGACACACTGAAGGGATTCATACAAGAGCAGGAGGAATCAAAGGGGGAAGACAGACCTCTGCTAGACGGACAGAGGACTAAGACTGATCTGGCTGAACAACAATGGGAGAGAAATATTGATGGTATACTGGTGGTATATGAGTCACGGTGTGGTTGTTTGAGGCAGTACAGTGCGCAGCACAACTGAGCAAAAGAAAATCGTAACTGAATGCCAGGAAAAATGAAATGGAAGAAGAAATGAAAGAAGTTTAGGGGATTTCCAGCTCCATTAAAAAACATAATAATGGATAATATAGGAATATGACAGCACTGAGAGAGTGAGACAAATGAGAGACTCCTTTTTCCATTTCCAGTTTCTGTATCTTTACAGACAATAAAACAGAATGTGCTGACCTGCAGAGTTAAGATTTTTAAGGGAAGCAAATAAACACATACATAGTTGCATATGAATGAACAGTCTGTAGCATTAGGCAGGATCAAAAACTTGTTTAAGACACAGAGCAGACACTAAACTCTGGGGACTATCTCTAACTATGGTCAAATCAGTTTTCCGTTCTGGGCTTACTTGGCTCTTCACCAGGTCTCGGCCATTCTCAGAGATGGGACACTGAATGACTGAATTATGACTGAGAATTATCTCAGAATAGATAGAATAGAACAGGAAAGTTCTTCCTCGGTTTAAAAACAGAAAGCACCGGAAAAGCATGAAGAGAGATAAGCAGTGCTTAAGAGGAAAATTCAGAATGATCCAGGAGTTAGCAAGGCTGGGAATATTTTTTACAGCTTTGCAATTTTGGCATCTGATAACATTCTAAATACATTCCTGACAGATGAGATCCCCAAACATCTGGAGAGATACGAGCTGGTAAGAACCACTTATTCACATTTCATAAAGGATAAGTTTAGACATTTCTAACAGCTGGGGTGACTGTGAGACTCAGGCAGAGCCATGGACGCAAGCTGTCAGAAGTTCAGCAGGGAAACAGTCTAGCAGCCAGGCTGGAGGCCAGGGCTTTACCTCGTCATCGGCAAGGGGAGGATTTCCTAAGTGCAAGGGGATAACAAAATTCTCCCCATGTCCCACATGGACCACTGCAGATCTGGGTGGTGGGAACAAGTTCCTGCTGCTCCTGTAGGCCAGTGATGTCCTAACCCCCCTATAGGTACCTGGCACAGAAATGTCTACAGGAGTCTACAGACTGAACCAACAGCTCTGAACCCCATCCGCCCCCGATGCCCCTTGGAAACCTGCTGCTTTGGTGAGGGGGTTTCTAACAACCCTGGCAGGGACACGGAGTGCCCCCAGGTCCCTTTTTCGTGCTGGGGTCTGGCCATGGGCTCCAGCAGCCTTGCGTAACCGCAGCACTCGCAGCACTGCACCCTGCAAGGGAGGGGACAGCCAGGACAAACCTCAGACCACGACCGGGGAGGTATTTTGACACCTTAAAGCTCTTGCCTAAATATGTCTGAGCTTCTGGAAGCCAGGCAGGAGTGGGAACACCACAGGACAAATGGCTCAGATTTTTAATGGGTTTAAAATAGGTTTTAAATCAAAGAAGATGAGATCCAGTGATCCAATGTTGACTGACGTTCCTGAGAGGCAGCCAAGAAAAACAAACAAGCTGCTGTTCAGAAACCCGCCGAAGAACAAAGGTGAGAAGGCGGCGATGAAAGGGAGAATGGAAGAAGGCATGAAGCCACTAGCTCAATACGTATATCTAGCAGAGGACTGCCGTGTCAGCACTGGTGTCTAATGAGGTCAGATGAAAAAGGATTTTGTGTTCAATAAAAACATATTGATGTGTTTGAAATGTCTCTGATTTTAATAAGAAAATAATTTCTAATGAAAATATGTCTAAACACATTTCAAGCCATGAATTCCCTTTCCAGACTGGATTGAAGCAGAACAAGTTTTGGCATTTGATATGGTTTAAAGGGAATTAAAGGGGACATTTTTCTTTCTCCTCCCATCTTCCAACGTATAAAGTGATATTGCCTTCACATTTGCTGATCTAAACTGAAGTATCTCCCTTACCCTGTAGTCTTTATTTCTCCTTTCTAGTGTAGAAAGGCCAGAGAAAAGGAAGAAGCAAAAATGAGCCACTTGTTTTTTTCTATAAGGGCTTAAATAAGAAAAGTTTTATACTTGTCTGAAACCATGTTTTTTAAGCCATTTCACTAAAAGTTCTGTCCTAAAGTGTTCCAACAGGAAGTAATACTCATTTTGACCTGCTGCTTTATTTAACATACAGCACGTTCCCAGTTGCTGCAGCAATACATCACTAAACCTGAGCAAACTTCACTGTTCTTTGAAAGGCAAGGAAACGTGGACAATGAAAGTAATCAAATTATCCCAGCCTGCAAAGGAAGGCAGAGGCAGAACCAAGAACACAGGTTCAAAACGGAACCTGGAGAAAAGTCAACAGTGGCTCATCAGATTGCAGTTGTGAAGGGTTAGTCCCCAGTCTTCATCTTCAGTGCAGTGATTTACGTTTTATATCTTGGGACAATGTTTTTTTCAGTGAGTAATTATGTGGGTTTGTCTGTGGCCTCCTATGCACAGAAGCTCTGTATTTTGTGAAAAGCAATGTCCGGTGGGATTGACACTGAACTGTCTGACAGCAAATTTTAGTGTTCAGTGAGCAGCAATGATTACTTGCATTTTTGAAAGCAAGAATGGATACGAAACACAGTTTGGGTTTCTTTTCCCTAGTTAATATTCAAGATTATTCTAAAAAAAAAGACAATCCCCCAAACCCAGCAACCGGTTTGCGTATGTCCACATAACAACTGTAACATTCATGATGTTGCTCGGACATGTGTTGTCTTTACAGGCTCCTGGTATAAGAATTTTAATTTATCTTAAGTTAAAAGTTTAAAGCTTGTGCTAGCTTGTTCCAAAGATCTTTTGTAATATTAACTGAATTATGTCAAGTATTTTCTGTCAGCTATAAGATTTGTCATAAATCACAAGAAATCTTGTAATAATGTAGTTCTGAGCATTATGTCTCCAAAAAGCCCCTTTCATAATGGGAAATACTGTCTTATGTTTTTTAATGTCTTGCTTTCCTCCCTTCCCTTGGGCTGTGCTTTTTTCTTTCTTTTGTCCTTTCTAGGGAAATTAAAGCTTTCCTTTTGACTGACTGGAGAAAGTCAACCACTTTTAGTTAAATTCTGTTTGTATCTTCTTTATCTCCCTGTAATAGAGGCAATTTCCTTTCATCTGCGCAAATATTTAGTACACTGGACTCCACATTTACCATTTGGTTTCTCCTCAGTTATTTCCCACTTGAGATCTTCTAGAAAGATGGGCATGAGTGAGCTTATGGAAAAGACTTCTAGACACTGAGGGCATTCCTTACAGAGCCAAACCCACCTCTTGTGAATGTCCGTCTACAAACATCCAACCCAAAATACCAGAACCAGGTAATGCTGCCTGTTGGAGCAGATTCTCCTAACATAAAGAGATCTCCTGGAAGCCACCCTCCCTCCTGCATATCCTTGGGAGGCCCAGGGCAGAAAGTGGCATCCTGCTGGCACAAGGATGCCCAGAGCAAAGGTGAGGAAGCTGAGCTGGACCACGTGCCCATTCGCAAAAGTTTATTCCCCTGGGCAGTGCTAAGCGGTAAGCCAGGGCCATGCACTTCGGTCCGTAACACTGAAGGAGCATGTGAAACAGGAGAAAGGAGATGCTGGCACTAAACAAAGCCAGCGAAGGGCTGTCTTTGAGGAGGGAACCTGCCCAGGACCAGCTGACAGGAGAGGCCGTGTCCCAGCTGACGTTACCACTCTGCGGTGACTCATGGCAGGCAGCAGCTTTGGCTAAGCTGCACACAGCAGAGTCGCTGGGAGGTGGCCATTTACTTGTTTCAGATCAAAACATGAAAGGAGCAGCTGCTGCAGCCTCTTCAGTTTCAAGAAAAGACTCACAGGGGTGTGCAATTCTTTGGGGAATACGTCTGTGCAAGGCTTGCACGTCGTGTCCCATACTGGGGACTTTGATGTACTTCTGCAGTGGACCAAGAACCCTGTTTCGATTGTGTTGCTTCACCTCTTCTCCCTTCTCCTTTCAAAGAGTGCTGGCCCCATCACTGGGTGACGGTAAGCTTTGAGACTGGTCTGATCAAATGTGAGTCCTCGCTGAGAAGCAGCTGGCTCCTGCTCAGAGCCACCTCAGCGTATGAGCCTCATCTTCAAGGAGAGACAAGTGAACTTGGGTGAGGCTGTCAGGTCACCTCATGAGACAGACCCAGATGCAGCAATGCAATGAAGCAGGAGCTGATTCTGGGGCTCTGCTCCAGAGCCTTGTTCAATGTGGACTTTAGGCCCTGAAGTACCCCTGAAATGCCGTGTAGCCACTCAAAAAGGCTTTGAACAGCAATTAAGTGACAAGCAAGAGCCTAGTACCAGCCCTCTGCAGATCCCCTGGTCAGAGCCACTCAGGGCAGTCACGCAGCAGAGTCTGTTGTTTTCGGAAATGAGTCTGAAGCATTTGGATTTTTTTAAAAACATTAGTTGACTATCTGGGCAAATAATTTTCCAGCTATGGGTGTCCTACAAAATGTTGGCTACCATGTTCCACTAATGAACCTTTGTGACTGGGGCACCTGGCGGGTGAGCCAGTGTGGTTTCTGATTCCCTAAGCAAACACCGATGTTTCCTAGCATGAGCAAGTTGAGTGGTGAGCAGTGACTAATGAACAGCTGGTATGAATTCTTGACACTCCTGGAATCCAGAAATATGTTGATGAATTCTGGCAGAAGTCCAAATACTTGCAAAGTAATGACTAAGATGGTAATGAACTACAGCTGACTGGCTTATGCATGTTCAGAGGCTCAGCAGTTTATTCCAGCGTATATCCAGTATCTCTGGTCCAGTTCTGGGTCACCTCTTCACGTCTGGAAGGTGGTGGGTCCCTGGGGATGCTACAAGCACCACTGCAGGACAGGGACCCACAGGAGTACTGGTGCTCGGCTGCATCACGCACATGCTCCATCTCAAGGCAACCAGGACTTCTGGCTTGCGTGAAGGCTCCAAGCCCCTTCCTATCTGCAAGGGAAGGCGTGCAAGCTGCTTCAAAACACTGACCTGGGGAGAGTAGCTACCACACAGAAGGCGGCAACCGAGCATCAAATTAGCAAATGTCAGTGGCCTCACTTTGTACAAGGAGCAGTGCAGAGAAGACTAAAGGTGATGAAGGAGATGGAGAGGCTGCCAGGCCAGCAGGGACTGCAAGATTTAGGATTAGATCATTTCAAACTGGGAGGAGGATTATTCTCTGGAAATACAACCCATAGATGAAGAATAGAGAAGGATGGGAAAAATATACACTAAAGAGCATAGATTCTATACTGTGAACATAGCCACCAGTAAACCCTGGCCTCTTCTACTGGATCACCTTTGAAAATGGGACCTAGGGTGACTTAGCATTTTTTAACACACTGCCTCCTGATGAGGCATGTGCTAGATTTATATCAATGTCCTGCACTGATTTTGATAGGGTTTCTCTTGACGTGCACAAAGACAAATATGACCAGACTGTCCCTTGGACAATCTTCCTGCACTACCTGGGCACATATCTGGCTTGTCTTCCAGCCCTCCTGTGCAAGCAGATACATCCAATATCTCTGAAGACAGGCACATTTCCCAGCATGGGCTGGGAATCCTGCTCACAAATTTCCTTGGGTAGATTCAGGCAGGCATCTCAAATTAAACTAAACTCAACCCAACAAATGGCCTCACTTCCCCTTTCCCTTTTTTTGGAAGGGATTTACTCTAATGATAAATGAATTTAACTGGCAGGCAAAACCACAGATGGGCGAACATGACAGATTGATGTAGCCAGATGGAATCATGTTTGTTTTAATCCACAATCAGTAGGCACAGCAGTGACAGCCTTTTCATGCTGCTTTACAGGAATCAAGCGCTCTGAAATTTGATTGGAATTATGTCATGAGAAATAAATAGCCCAGACTGAGCCAGAGATAACAGAGGGTGCAAGGCAATGGCGGTGCAACATTTCTTCAGGGGGAAAAATGCATCTTGAAGTTGTTGAATGTAACAAACCCAAGGACTGAGAGGAATAAGCTGACCTGGGGGGACATTTTGGCTGTCGCTGACCCCCCATCAGCCAGCAGCAAAGGTCTCCACAGCATTTGGGAACGGCAAGAAACACAGCCCTGAAATAGCGAAAGATATTTCTTGGCAAGTGCTATTTTTCTGCTACTACGACCGCTGGCCTCCTCCTCCTCCTCCTGCCTCACCATCAGCGGCAGATGCGGACCTCACTGATGCTGCAGGGACATGAACCCCAGTGCCCATGGACCATCTCTGCTGCACGCACCCGCTGGCTGGGAGCTTTCTGCCAACACACAGGGGCTTTGCATCAGGGCAGTGTTTTGCATCAAGTCAGGGTTTTGCATCAGGGCAGAGTTTGCTCACACAAACTCTTTTTTTGGTTTGCTCACCACTGGATTTGAAAAGAGGAATCTGGACCACTGATGAAGTTCTTGGCTCTCTCCCTGCCAGAGCCCCTGATGCTTTTGTCATGAACAAGCCATAGTTGTTAGCACTTTCCAAGAAAAGCAGCAGTGTTTTGCTAAAAGTGCCGGCTGGCAGCAGGTTGGCATTGGGTTTCTTTGTTAAAAGATGACAGAGCTTACGTTTTCTGGGAGAAAGAAAAGTCTTATTGATATAATAATATCATGCCAGGCAGACAGCCCTGCTTGTGTAATCCACTTTGAGCACAATGCCGTGTTGTGGCTCGAGCATTGTTTCCAGCTGAAAAGTGGCTGTGATTTGCCTGGTCAAGGACGTTATCCTGACTGACAGGTCTACAAAAGGAGACGGCATGTGTGGCGGGCTGAGAGGCTGGTGGAGTCCACCTGAGGGGTGAGGGGATGGAGCAGGGACCAGTGTGCAGGAGCTCTCCCGCGCGTGCACCTCCCTCCTGCGGCTTGAAAAGGTGCTGGGGCATCCCATAGCGCTGGTGGCATCCAACAGTGACGGGTTCCTGCTTCCCCGACACAGCAAGGATTCACAGCAAGGCTCGTCAGATTAAGCACTTTCTACCGAAGGGCGCATGACAGGAACAGAGGAGAAGAAGGAATCCACACAGGAAAAGTTACACCCAAGCCCAACCCTCCTTAAGGGTGATAGTTTGATACCTTACCAGAAACATGATGATGTCTCTGTTTGGAAAGACTGAAGGTGGACGGTACCTGCCCCAGCCAGAATTTTCTTCTCCTGCAGCAGTCATTTCCATACATGCTTTGTATGGGATTATTGCTGAAATCCCGGTATGCCACGGAAATAGCAAAGCTAGTTTACAACTGCAGTGGCAAACCCCCAATACCACTGAGACCTTCTTCTTCCTTTTCTTGCTTTCCCACCAGGGCTATAGAAGTACTCACCTTAGACACTGAAATGGCCCTTTGCTCTCAGAGCTATGATCCCTAAGAAAGGTTGGGCATTTAAAGTGTTAATTGTTAATTGGTCATTGACAATTGCGAAGGCACTCAGGTTTTGGATGAGTACTTTCTTATTGGGGAGAAGTAGAAATGGAAATAACGGATTAATATTAGACTACCACATAGCAGGTGGATTTGTCATTACACTCCACCACTAGCACACCATCTTGTTCAATCAGATGTCCTAGAAGTCACAGTAAACAATGGAAAACATGAGCAAAGCCGTGCTGATTATGTACATAACGGACAAAGAAGAGAGAGCTTTTTTGTGTTCAAATTAAAACATATTGATAGTTTCTGCCTACCTAGAACTAGCAATTAGCTGCAAGGGGAACTCTGATATTTCTAAATCCAACAGCATCATATAAAAAGAATTAGACACTGTTTGCAAAAAAACTTGATTTTCACTTTGTATTTTTTTAAAAAAATTACTTTTGCTGTTTACTGGCTATTGAAAAGCCAAACTGGTTGACACTCTCAAAAGGTGTGATGAATGTGACAATGGTTCTTAACAGAGTTAAAAGATAGCACCATGTTGTAGGCAGGAATCTGCCTTTGATTTAGATCTGTAAATGGCCCCTTTACCTTCTATCTCTTTTTTACTTTGGTACAATTCAGGTGAAATCAGAAGCACGTCATGACTTCAAGACATTGATCCTGGCCTGCTTTGGACCAGACATCGATTCTGTGGCAAAGATGATGAACCTTGTGGGCATTTCTGTCACCTGATGGGCTGAGCTTTGTGTTTGCAACATAGCTAGGGAGTTACGGAGTTGTTAAAACTTTGTAGCAGAAAGTCTGCTGCAAAGTTTTGCATGTATATGTACTAACCTTTCTCCAACTGTAGAGCATTTGCCGTTGGCAAAATGGTGTCTTCTAAGTAAAAAGTGGTTTATTACAACCACTTGTGTTGTAATGACCATCCCTAAGCTGTTTGCAAAACCTTCTTTAGGGCTAAACTCAGCTATCAGCTGTGAAGTGATAAATCTGGTTTGTACTGAAGTCTTATACAGGTCGTTCATGGGTCTCATGTTAGCCATTGAAACAGAGGCTGAGTTTCACTCAAATGTGAGAAGCGTAAAAGAGCAGCACGGCCAGATAAGAGTAGGAATCAGATGGATAAGCAGGACAAAGAATACAGGAAAGAAGAGAATTGTTCTCCTTTTCGGAGCTTGACACCTCAATCGACATCTTTCCTCTAGCAAAAAATATTTCAGTGTTTTACTGATGATCAATGAGCATCTGCACCAGCCCAGCCTGAACCATCAGCATTTTCATTATGTATTCAGGGGATGGCACTAGGAGATGGCACTGTGCAGATGGCCAGCACATGTTCTGCAGCATCGAAGTCCTTCTCTGTCCTCTGGATAGGAATTTTGGGATTTAAATGCCAAGTAGTCCCGTGCTGGTCTTCCAAATCAGGATGGCTTTCCCTTGCTGCATGGAAAAATGAGTGTGAAGTACTGTGCATGCAATTAAACCAAACTCTGCTCCAGACACTCAAAACAGACAAGCTAAGCATGTCCGGGACAGTAGTTGATTACCAAGAGAAGTGCATCACCTGCAGTCTCTGAGACCACTCCTAGCTAAGGCAGATGATAATTTTTTGACAACTTTCCACCCAGTGCTGACCAGGCCTGAACATGCTTAATTAGTGAGATCTGATGAGTGCAAAGCCTGAGGTTGTATTAGTCTTGCTTCTAAATTTGGACACATGCTTTGAACTAGCAATACAGGAGTTAAAAGCATCATGTAAACGGGATTAGACTTGGCTTGCAAAACCTTGGCTTCTTCCTTGTTTGATGGAATAAGAGACAGCAAGAAAGCACACAGTAGAGCAGATGCTTCAGACAAAAATGGCTAGTAACTCTAAAAACACACCTTTCAACATTTACCTCTGAGCATGTAAGAACATGGTATGCCTGGGGTCCCGCGATGGGCGTCAGCACTTGCAGGTGGGACGACATGCCTGGGAGGGCAGTGGCACTCAGCTGCAGCGGGGAGGGAGTCTGCGTACAGCCCCCACCGAGCACAGGCCTGGCCGTCCCATTCAGAAATATGTGCCCATGGGATGGCATCGCACATTTGCAATGACTGGAGCAGCCAGTGCAATGGAGCAGCCTGGGAAGGTGCAGCATGGTCCAACCTCCCTGCTGAGAGGGAGGTCAGGAAATCCAGGGCCCGTACAGGGAGCTGGCAAAATCCACCTGAGCAAAATTTCCAGGTGGAAAACAAAGGAAGTGTCCAGGAAAAAAAACCTTGTGAGGTTTACCCCATGGCTGCGACACAGCGCTCTGGGTCTTCCTTGGATCCAGATCTTCTGTTGCTGGACATCAGAGATCATGGACCAGGCAACCACAGGGCTCAGAGCAGCACTGCCTCTCACCAGGGTACAGACACAGCAGAGGGAGAACTGGAGGAAATAAAATACAGGAGCCTTCCACTCAGTGGTGTGGTGCAGGCATTTATCCAGGGATTTGCCGACTCAGCAGGAGTGCACAAGGAATGCATGGAGCTTGATAAGTCTGATAATATGCCAGACAGCACTCAAACCCATGCACTGATGGATGTACACAGCTTAGTATGTTTCATATATCTCAAGTATAGTTTCGTGAGAGAAAATCAAGCTTTCGGGAGGGCAGTAGCTTTCTGGGAGAGTGTCTTCATATGTGTGAATTCAGCCTAGCACATGAGAATCCAGATTCTGACCTGATCTCTTGACACTTCCTTATATAAATACTAAATGATAATTGATCATGTCTTCTGAATATAATCATAGATGCCTTTCAGTTTTGCATCTCTGGGTGACCTGGATGCTCTTAGAAATGTATGTTCATATCACTCTTGTCCAGTCTCCAGCATCGATCTCCCTGAGCAGGGATCTCCCGCGCTAGCCAGAATCCCTTCATTTGCATTTCTGTTTAAGAGAGAGTTAAATCCCCTTTATGTGCTATTTTTTTCTTCTTTTCTTTTTCTCATTTATCTGCAGATGTTTCAGGACTGGAGTAGAGTGCTTAGAAGAAATCTCCCAGCTGATGAATAAAAGACAGTATGTAATTTAGTTACTTTCAAGTAATCCAGTCAGGCCATTCAGACATTTGTTGCCGAACAAGATCATCAAGGCTAAGAGGCTTGTATATACTATTCCTATTGTTCTGGTGAGTACTGCCTTGTACTTAGAGCAGTCTGTAAACTATTTCTTTCTATATAATGAGAAGGAATTTCACACATGTAAAGAATTCTCCATGCTTCGGTTCACAGATGTGATTTAACAGTTCTTGCCTTCAGAGAGCTTGACGGAGAAATATCTGAGGTATCTAAAATATTATAAAAGAGGTCAGAAATAGCACCGAGAACTTAGGGCTGGCCACCTTTCTGGACTCATTCAGTCTGCTGCAGTGAAAGAAGTGCTTTGACTTTGGGAAAGAGTGTTTAATGGGCTTGGAAGGAAGTGTACAAAAGCCAAAAACATCTCCTGGAGAGTTTGAAAAACATCCTCTTTTTTTCTTTACATGTTTGTTTTCCCATTGAAAAGCAGTTTCAGTGGAACGTATCGAAATGGCTCACTGTGAAGGCTTTCCAAACATTATTAAAATACATTTTATATATAGCCTCCATATCATAAAGTGGGAAGAGTCATCTCCTGAAACCATTTTTTCCTTGTCTTATATACTTCCATATGAAGACACATGCAGAAAGCGGAGCTGTTCACGCACTAGGAAAAGTAACATCAGCTCCTTCCTTTGCTCCGGGGAATATCAGATGAGCTGCTGTTTGTTGCATTCACAGAGGTGGTGGCCCTTAGCGTCAGCTTCCTCTAAAGGATCCTCCTTCTCTGTGGATTCCTGCTGACTCGCTTCCCTACAGACTCCTGCATTTCACCAGGCACTTTCGGCTTCAAACATTGGACTCCACCTCACTTGCAAATCTGTGGTCTGGATCACAGCGAGGAGAATATTGGTGCAGATATTTTATTTGACATTGTAAGATGCGTGTGTCACTGGGGGGCTGCAACCAACACAGCTCTGTTAGTGGCTCTGAGATGCAACGCTGAAATCTTTGCTCCTTTGGACTATGTCTCTTTTGGCCCAGTCAAGTTTTGTATTTCCTTTTTCCTTAGTCTTTTTGAGCCCATTTCAAATTCAGTGCTGAAAATGAACTTGGAAGCAAAGCACCTTTTTTTTCTAGTTACAGCTGTACTGTTGGAAGATGTGGCACTGTCAGCTGCAATCCATCCATGTGCAAGTGCAGCAACCACTTCAAACAACAGCCTTTAGCAAGAGTGCAACCACTTTCAAATATGAAGGCAATTCAAAAATACACAGTCATCTCCAGGAAGATCAGTATTTTCCATCCTAGAATAAATTTCCACACCCAAGAAGATCGTTATTTACAAAACACTTAAAGACAAATAAATCCAACAGAATGTGCATTTTCACAGTCACACTTTTTTTTTCCCCCCTGCATGAGCAAGTTTTTAGTACTTGAAGAAAGCTTCTTCGATATTAGTTTGGTAAGCCAGAGTTTCTTGGAAATAGATAATAAAGCTTGTTCTCTGCTTTGTACTGTGTGCTTAAAGGCAATTCAGGAATACGAATCTGGTCCAGAAAACTGGACACTGAATCCCCTGGAGGAAGGTTTCCAGAGGAAAGCCTTTCAGCTGTATGTGGCTGCTTCCCTCCCAAGACCATTTTACTGTGTACAAAACCCCAGCTGCACTCCTGCCTACACCACTGATCATAATTCCTTCTTCACAAAACTAGAGTTTCTCCCTCTAGCAACTGAGCCTTCCTGGTGGGAAGGAGAAGATACTTCTGTGGTTTATCCCAACAGCAGACTCTGACTTTCCCTGCCTTTGAGAAAGCACACATCCGCATCCACAGCTGTTTCCTTGCTCTCCTGTTTGAGTCTCCCATGAAGGACTACATCTCGGGGTTTTTTTTCACATCTTTCTCAAGGCAGCCTGGGAACAACACGTGTCTTGTTTACGGAGTGGTATCTCACCACAGCCTTAGACCATGTCAGCCAGCCTTTTCATTTGGATTACTTTCATTTCTTTTTCTCTCTTTTCACCTTTTTCCATCAATAGCTATGTTTTAGGCCAGTGGGACAGTACCAGCTGTCACTTGCCAGCAGGCGATGTCACCTTGATGTCCATCTGCTGGGCCTCTATTTTTACAAGAGGTCAGTTCCACTGGCTCTCTGGACGGACTGCGTGTGTTGTGAGGAGCAATGTAAAACCTAGATCTATATATTTGGCTTCTTTTTGAACAGTTATAGTTCCCAAAACTGAATGACTTCGTATCAATTCTGCCTGATCATTTTAATCTCCACATGTGTCTTTGAGCAATTTTTGTGCTTGCAGCACATCCAAACTTAACATTTTCTACTAATGTCATTGACATGCTCCTCCCTTTCCAGTTCATTAATAAAGTCATTAAAAACCTTTCATTGGCCTTCAATATGATTTACTATGTGTTGTTGCTTCCATGACTAAGGGGGACTATTAGCGGGTCTGGAACATCTCCAGTGTGCCTGGAATATCTCTGTATCTCCACAGTTTAAGTCCTGCCTACAAGACAGGCTGCTTAGGAGACAGAAACAGTAAAATAACACAGCTTTAGACCACTGCATGTGGATTCATCCCTTTCCATTTCCCTCCCTTCTGAAACAGAAGTTGTTTCTTTGTGATTTGACTTCCCCCCAAAACTTTAGCAATAGCCGTGAGCCTTCCCTGACCACAACGCTTGAGTACTTTGAGAGCTGTGGCTCAGAAAGTCTTCATTCTTATTTCCAAAGCAGCTGAGCTATGGGAACAGCACACTGTGATGATTCTTTTTATTTACTTATTTATGGCCTGAATTGGGTTTTACTTTCTTTGCTGTCAAATTGGGCCTTGCTGGCATTTGCTTTAGAGTGACTGTCTCCATTCCTGGTAGACAGCATTTCTCCGCAGTAGTGCTGAAAATTACTTTTCTTCGTGAAGCCGTTTCTTGTTTCTGCACTAAAATTTGTAGAAAACTCATTAAATTTTCATTGTCTACCAGTATGCAGCCAGACAAAGGCCTTATAAATCAACTGTTTTGCTCTTTCTGAGTCTAATGATTAAACTTGAAAACATCAGCTAGAGGACATGCAGTCCAGGGTTTCAGCTGGCATAGAAAATTGCCTCTGATATCACACAAGATATACGTAGCAAAGGCGACATATGTGACTTCCTTTAAGATTCCCCATGTCTTGCTCCCATCCCCTTAGAAGCAAGGGCATCTCTTGCCTGTAGTGACCAATCTACTCCACATTGTTGGGTGCTCTGAGTGAAGATCTCTCCTTTGCAAGCATCGCTCTCCAAGCTGGAGGTAAGGTAACAACATTCCATGACAGCCAGAAAAAAATGGCTCTTCATCGACAGCCCTCCACATCCCCTCCTGCTGAACCAGCCTGAGGAACTTCTAGTTGGTGGTTTTCATAGACCGGTTACACCCCAAGAGCATTTCTGCCAGACTCAGAAGCGCCCTGTCTACCACTCCAGCGACACAGGGGAGTGGGCAGGATCTCACGCATAGTTCTCAACTGGGCCAAAAAATCACAGGGTAGTTCAGTGCACCTGGATTTTAAAAGAGGAACTGCAGAGAACAGTGAAACGTAATATTTAATAGAGTATTCCTTGTTCTGTTCTTGATTTCTTTTCCCAGACCGATAGCTTGATCATGATGTCCTGGCGAAGCCAAAGGAGGAAGAGAGACAACACTACAGAAATCAGACCCAGGACCTCAGAACTGAACTGCTGCCTCGAGGGAGGACGATGTGTGAGTGTGTGCCTAAGTGAGGGCAGCCTCCCATTCCTCTGAGCAGCTGTGGTTTCATTGTAGTATCATACGACCCCCTGCTGGCCTCATTTTTCTCCTCAGCACTTCTTGCACTGCCAATTTTTCTGTTTTTTCCCCCTCTCGGGATTCTTCACGGAGCCACCCTCTGCAGGTGCTCCTTTACGAGGACAAAAGTAACTTTTTTGGGAAAGGATGGCCCCAAAAGGGTCCCACTGGTGTTGCCCGGCATCGTCCCGCTCCCTCTGCGGTGGTGGTGGCAATCCCTGGCAGGAACCGACCGTATCTCAGGCTAATGAGTTGTCAGAAACCCGTCCCCGTCCCTCGCCTCCCGGGCAGGTTATTATTATGAGGGCTGTCAGTGGCGGGTGACGATGGGGCAAGCAATCCATTCCTGCAGCCAGCGGGGAGCTGCGAATCTGTTCACAGGGGATCAGCGGGGTGCTGTGGGAACTGGCCTGCCCTGCAAGAGTCCACCAAGGGCTACCATTCAAGATAGCGCCGTGGGTTCATGGCGAGCGCAGCGAGTTTGCCTCTAATGTATGCCCTAATGAGTCAGCGGAGGGTGTTCTGCCTGCCTGAATGTCTTT
Source organism: Fregata magnificens (assembly GCA_013389945.1). NCBI lineage: Eukaryota > Metazoa > Chordata > Aves > Suliformes > Fregatidae > Fregata > Fregata magnificens. The sequence goes on from WAAD01031614.1 coordinate 145,418, forward strand.
AGTGTGGCAAAGCGGAGTGGACATTCCCATACAATAGTGGGCTTAAATTCAGCTTCTCACCGATGCCTAATTCATGGGCGGAACGGCTTTTGTAATACCTATAGAAGAGAAGTACAGTAGGTCATTTCACCAACTAATTGGAGTTGACAATCCCATATCTATCCATATCTCAGAGCCATTTGCACGCATTTGGAAAGGGAGGCATTTTGTCTTCCCTCTTGTGGTCAGCCACAGTGAAGGGAAAAATAGATGTATGGGTTTGCGCTTCAGACAGTCACAGCTTTGCAACAAAAACTAATATATCCTGGCAATGCCTTTTTCATTTCCTGAATGGCAGGTAGAGCATTACAGGTTATCTTTCTTACCTCCATCCTCCACCTTGGAAATGATGCTTCCTTTTCCCCACCCATGGTTTGATATCTCTGCAGGGTACCCTCTTCATGTTTGTCGGGTGCCCCACACAGCAGAGCCTCAATCTTGCATAAGTCTTCTAGGTGCCATCATAACATCAATAAAATAATGCAATGATGGTCAGAATAATAAAAAATGTCCCTGCTTTCCAAACGGGAGTTTTGCAACTTGCTGAAGGCCACTTGCTGGACCAGTAGTTGAGCAGTCCCTGACCCCACACCTATAATGACAGAGTGCATCAAGGCTGCCACGTATTTTAGTCTTTTGGGGCATAGCATGAACTTCTGCTACTATCAACACTTTATCCACTGGCCAGTTCAGATACAGCAGTTGCCTTTCAGTATATACCCAGACAGTATTAATTCTTCCATTTTAATTAGACACATAACACCTGAAAACTTCCCAAATTCTCTGTGAAAGCCAAATGGGCACTTTGGAGTGCTGTGCCAGTTAAAACTGGACCTTCCCCTTTCTTCGGTAGACCATTTTGTCCTCAAAAAGGTCAGCCACAGAACTAAGTCCTGTCCCCACCTACGGCTGTCTTTGGGAAGAATTGACTGTGGTTTGAGCTAACTTGGGGGATTTGAATTTTTTTTTTTTTTTAATAAAAGCTTGGGTTTGCCCGTTTGTCATGCTAAAACCTCCAGGCATTCTCAGTGCAACTCTCAGCTCCATTAACAGTCTATGATGAAATCATATAACTAAATCAATGGCTTATTCCATTCACTAAATGTTTATTCCACATGGGATCGGAAACGTAGACCCCAATAAAATTGTCTGGTTGGTACTTTACGCTGGGACTGACGGTGACTGGAACACCATGTGGATGGAGACAAATAAACTTTATGCATCAACCCTCTCAACCCAGAGACAATTTAGTTGTTCTTGATTTGACATGGAAGTTTTCTAAGCTATGCTCTAGAGCTAGGAAGCAGTGTAAAGCCGCACAACAGATAGAACAAAGATGAGATAAATTGCCACGATTTTTTTTCTAAATATGTTCATTAAGGATATTACTTTGCTTAGGATGAAAAACTTTACTATGTTTTTGCTTTTAAAAAAACAACGATCTGCTGGAAGTGTGGGAAATACGTTTTAAAAACCCAGTAAATGGAGCACACGTCAGTAAAGGCAGCTCAATTTCGTTACGGTGGTGTGATCACAAAAACATTTTCTACCATGCAACTTTTAATTAGTCTCGCAAAAAATTATTCTGCTTCACTTATACAGAGTACAGTAAATGGCTACATAAATGCATAAGGAATGAAATAAAATATGCTTTGTTCAAATGTGGTGACCTTTGGGAGACAAAGATGATAAGAGAATGAAGTTTCTTTCTGTTTCCCCTTGTGTTTATCATGTGGCAAGTCAATGTTCCCTCATGAAATACAGTAATTATGATAAAAAATAAACTGAAGTGAACTTCTTCACTTCACACTTCAACAATCTTCCAGCCATACAGACGCATTCATGCATGTATGGCTGTCATTTCCAATCCAGACAATTTTTGATAAGCTTTAGCTATTCTGAGGTGCTGCCAGTTTGAGTGACAACCTTGGTACCTGCAACTAAATGGTTAATCTGTTCACCATTGTGAAAGTAATCAGTGCTCTCAGACACAGTGGAATCCCACATTTTTCTGAATAAAATGGTTGTTAGTAAATAATATAGAGTATATGTACATATGTAGCACAGAAATATAGATTAATATGCACAGTATTGTTTGCATTGTTTTGTGGTATCACATATATATATAATACACATATGAATATTCAACCAGAGAAAATATGGAAAGTAAAACATATTTTAAAATGTTATAAAATGGATTTGCCTTTGCTATAAATAAAAAAAAAAAATTAAGCGATGCTTTTCATTACAAGACCATTTCAGATGTACAACTCAAGTCTGAGTCATGTGTGCTCTATGAATTTTTAGTACAATTTAGCATCCAGTTCCCATGGAACTCAGGGGCATTCTGCCCTTCAAAGCGCAGTCATTACTTCCATCCTGCTGCTATTTAAACACACTTGGAGATGATGTGTACTTCCAAATGTGAATAAAGCAAAACCAGTGAAGGCAAAGGTTATGTAGGCAAAGGGTATTCAATTATTTCCCTCATTTGCTAAAGACATTATGGCTCCGATCAATGTACTTAGCTTGCACCTTTTAGCCCATTATCTGAGGCTGGAGTCAACTTGGCAACATCAAAAAGGTTGTATTTTTCATTTGTATAAGCTATTATATACTCATATATTTGCTCAGCATCAGAAACACTGGTCTGCAGTATTTTCCATCTATACTTAATTTACTGGTGTTGACTATTCAGGGAAAAAACAAATCAATTTCATGCAGATGAACTTTTTATTTTCAGAATAAATTCCCTGACATTCTGCCAAGTTTTAGCACTGCAAGTAATGGACCCATAAAGAAAACCTATTGTATGAATAGTGTATTAGAGGCATGGAGATCGGTTATATGTAACCTTAAAGATAACTCACAAAATACAGGTTCTTAAGTCTGGTAAGTGTACCTCCCCAAACACCACAAAAAGTAGAGCTGTGTTATAAAGGTCATCGTCAACATGGCCTGTGGGAAAGTCCCTCCACAGACCTAAATTCAGTTAATTATTAAATGGTGAACAAGTATCGTGGCAGTCAGGTTTCCAGCCACTCTTACCTTCTGGATGGCTAAAGTGTCTGCCGGGGTCCTCCGGTGGGAGCTGGTGTCCCAATGCTGGGACAGAAGCGCTGTCACCCACCGCCACGACCATGCTTCTCCTCGAACAGCCCTGTTCAGAGGGGCACGGGAATTGCCATCCACTTGACTATTGTGAATTATCTTATCAACTACTTAGTGTAAAGTCATACCTCCATTAAAATTCTTGGGGTCTCAACATGATAGTACTGCGAATTAAACCTAAACAAGACTGTTTAACTGTGGATTTGATGTCTGTTGTTAAATAAATCTTTAATTGTATCATCTAATCCTCTAGATCTCCTGTCCCAGAGATCAAAAATGGTAAGAGCTTCTTCTTGAGCATTTAAAGCAAGGACCCACAAAATCACAGATGAGCTGAAGTGTTTTATGTCCAATTCACAGAAGCGTGCAAATCCATAAAGTGTCACAGGTATGAACTAGCCCTTTTCCCCTTCTAATTACCTATCTTTTAAAATCTGTCAAAACAAGTAGTCACTTGCCTTTCGTGAAGCATCATATGAAAGGAACATCAATATCAGTCCACTGCAACCTACAACTGATCAAACAACCTTAAGGATAATTTTAGAAATACAACATTTGCCAGAAAATACTCAACATTGTGCATGGATATGCTAAATTTTTGTTTATTGTGTAGCAAAAAAAATGGTACAATAGTTTCATATCTAAACTAGCGTTTGTTGTATAAAATCCATGTTAAATGCATCTCTTTATTATGTGAAGTTGGCAATGCTATTATTAAGGTTTCACTGTTTTCCATTCTAAGCTCCTCTTTCTTAATGGCTTATAACTTTGGTAGTGTTTAACTGTTTGTAGAAACATTCACAGGAGGCAGATCTCTAGAAAAGCTTTCCTGGAAGCAGGACATATCTGCACCAAGCTGATATTTTTCAAGAAAATTTCAGCCAAGAAGGTAATTTCCAAGAATGGTGCTTGGAAAAAAAATAGGTTCCTTTTCCCTTATTTAAAAAAAAAATAACATGTTTCTTCTGGAAAAATGATAATGAGCTTTGGAGCAAAGACTTGAGTGTCGCAATAAATGGTCTTTGTTAAGGGTACACCTTTTGCTATGCTTGTGAAATGTGGTCACAGTCTAACCCTTGAACACACCCTAATCCTCCAAATTATCGCAGTTTGCATGTGCTGGTCAGAGCGAGCCGGCTCAGACACCAGAATATGTTTGTTGCCAGAGAAGCAGGCTTTTTTCAATTGTTTTTATTACCCAGACTAGCTTAAATATCTCTATCTTGCATTGCAGTAAACAATATGGTCAGGGCCTGATCTTCCCTTCGCTCGCCTGGTCAGTACCTACCCTTGCAAGTGTGTTTGTCATTGCATTCCTGGGCAGAGGAGTGGATCCTCTATTGACCATCTCTGGGTCCTATTACAAGAACACCCTCTGCTTACCTACTTGGCCCTTCCCATTACTGGCGGTGTAAATTGCCACAGAGAAGACACTGCTCTGGAGAAGGAAGGCACAAATGGGTATAAATGCCTCTAAGCCCATGCTACGCTGCTGAGGCCACCCACGCCAAGTGTAGACAGCAACAGCGGCTGCTATAAAAGCCTGTAAAGAACAAAAAAGGACCCAAAGGGAGCGGTGTGGCAGTGGGGCCAGGTCACCTGGGGCAAGCAAGGAGGATCAGGAATTGTCAGTGCACCATCGGGAGCACTGAAATTGCTCATTGTGGCTCTCCAGGCTCTTGGTGCCCAAGCAGGGAAGCCCAGGGAACATCAGCTGCCTCCTCAGAAACACCTGCTGGGTAAAGAGAAGCCAGCTCCCATCCTCTGTGCACTTTGGAAAAAAAAAAGTAAGAGTTGTATAAGCGATCTAACAGAGTACTCAGCAAAACGAAGGCAGAAATGCCGAACTAAATGACAACTTAAAGCGTTACAGAAAGCACTTGTGACAAGGGAACACCAACACAGCAATAGCCTCCTGGCTAGAAATGAAGCAGGTAGAGCTGCTCCCAGCAAGCACTGTTGCCGTTGCCAGTAATGCAGTGGAAACTTGGCCGGCCAAAACTCCAACTTACTGAACCCTTAAAACATTTTGAAGAAAGGCATTTCTGTGGTGACACACTGCACTCAGCACATACAGCTGGGCACTGCCCCAAGAAGTATGAAAGTCAGGGCACTGGTAATTTGGGAATGGTTGGCATAAGACCAGCATAAACAGCTACAGCCATGCTCTCTCTCCTGGATTTGTATCAGATGATGCATGTTGAACCATGGGATTTTGAGTTACTTTTGCCCTGAGCATGCTGCAGTCTTTTGTGCTGTCTGCCTTGTGCGTCTGGTCTTAATTTACTCACCGTCCCCATAGTTAATTCCTGGTCCCTGTAACCGTTCCTATCTTGGGCAGGCTAAGCCTATCATGTTTGTGGGGTCTGAGAAAAGCTTGCCCACCTACGTGAGCTTGGAGTCCTGCCTGTTTCAGGCAGGCAATAAGATGCTCAGAGGTTCTCTGGTAACTGACCAGAAACTGGCTGCATGAAAGCTTCTCCTCCAGTCTGCTCCATGGGGAAGGTTTGTACACATACGTCTGACTTTACAGCAGACCTTTACCACTCCCTGGCCTTGGAAAGGCCCTCACAAAAGGACCACCAGTTTATGGGAGAGGCAGAAGTCACTGGTCTCAGATGCAGGGCAGTGATTGCTGCCTCCCGGCTGAGATGTGGGCCCTGGGCTCAGGTTCAAGGCAAACACGAAATGCAGACGTCGCCTCTGGAACTTTTTCAGACTACAGGGGGTTGGGGATTTTTTCTGTCTGCAGCCCCTTCCTGGAAATGAGACTTTCTGGCCCGGCCGCCCCAGGATCAGCTCTGGCTCCCCTGGGAGAGGTGCAAACAGCAAATAGCCCAGCAGACTTTGCAGAGGCTCCAACCCCAAATCACTCTTCCCTTTGGCTATCACAAAAATAGACGTTATCTGGCCAAATTAAAAAAACCACAGCACATTCAGAGCCTCACAGTGTAACAAAGGGAGTTCAGGACATATTTGTCCCTACAGCTGCCAGTCAGCCTTGATGACTCACTGGTTTCTTTGGGGCCTGGGCTCCTATTTCTCTGCCTCATCTCTCCAGAATACTGCTTGGGCTCAGACAGAGATTTCTAAGAGGTTCAGGAATCCCGGACCTAGCTCCTTCTTTTAACCCAGCAGCGTTTCTCTCTCTTACTTTCTCCTCCACAGCTAGTTTCCTTCTGCTTTTTCTCTGAAACGGTGAGAGAACCTCTTGTACAACATCTAGTGTCTCTTGACCAGCGATCCACTGGTGACCCACGTACCCATCTGACAGCCCTGTTGCCTAAACACTCCTTCTTCTCCTCTCCCCCCACAAGATTCACTGTTAAAAATTACTTTCCTCTGTTTGTCAGGGTAACCATTTGTCCAAGAGGGCTTCAGCATGAATAAAGGACTATTAAGGTTTAGAAACTGTTGTTAGGTTTGTACCACCACCACTAGAATTTCAGCCGTGGCTGGAAACAGAAGGACAAGAGAAGAAGCAGATGAGCTCCTCTGTTAAAATACAGCTTGCCACCTAACACAGAGAGCCCCCAACACCAGCCAGACTTTCTGAGCTCTGCTCAGATTTCTCAAAACACCAACTCTTGAACCACTTCTGTGATTTGGAGCCAGCTATTAGTTTCCATTAAGATGTTTGTGTGAAAGCACAGTTTCCAAATTCCTTCTGCACAATGCTTGATCCCCCCCCCCCCTTTTTCACACACAAAAGAATGCCATTTTATTATTTATACAGATCACTTTGTTTTCCTCAGCACATAATTTCAATTCCAATTCGTTCATGTCAAAGCATAAAAGAAACAACAGCACATAAAGCAACAAAAGTTTGCCAAAACCAGAAGATAACAGCTGATAATTAAGGAAGTCCCATTATTTGTTGGCAAAGGAGCCCGTGTTTTCAGAGACACATTCTTAAAGGGCCTCCCATTAGTGTAGCTGCATAATTTGCATGAATACTATTTGCACAAACAAATAAAGGTTTTCAATGTGCATAAAAGGAGGCTTTAATGTTCCTGTAATTTCTGTACAATACCCATCCCATGCCCCTTCTCGCTAGTACAGCCCAGCCTGCTGACAGGTTCACAGCAGAGCCACTCCAGCAAACCTCCTTAGGGGGAGCGGGGCAAAAATTTTGTGACTCCATCAAGACCTGGGCTTTTGTTAGCATATACCTACCAACCCCAAATCTCATTTCATACCAACATCACTCTACAGGCAAAAGGCATTGTGTTGATGTGAAACTGCACATAAATCCTCCACTCGAGAAGAAACACTGCGTTCCCTTCTTCCCAGGCTCACTCCTGCCTCCTGCACTGGGAGTCCTTCACAGCACGGTCTCTGCTCATTGGGCAAGTCCACCCCAAACAGACTTTTGCATCTCACTTGTGTTTCCTCACATTGGTACGCCAGCCACCGCTGGGCACGCAGGGCTGACAGCAAGTCTCTCGGATTTTATGGCTCCCCTAGGCCCTTCCCTTCAGCTGGCTCCAAGTGTTGTTCAGCAAGACCAAACATCTATCCTAGGCTACAGTCTTGCACCAAAATGTGAATGTGGCAGTGTGCAGAAAGAGGCAAGTTATTTGGATCAAACCTGAAACAGGTTAACCAGTTTTGTGGCTCCTGGCACTTGGATTCTGTATACCCACCTCTGCAGCACAGCTCGGCTTTGGTTTGGTTGATGATCCTAAGATGTCAGAGAGAAATTAAAGACCTCTCTTCTTCTGGAGCCTGATGTCGCTACCTACTGGATCATAGAATCACAGAATCATTTAGGTTGGAAAAGACCCTTAAGATCATCGAGTCTAACCGTTAAGCTAGCACTGCCAAGTCCACCACTAAACCATGTCCCTAAGCACCACGTCTACACGTCTTTTAAATACCTCCAGGGATCCCAGTCCTCATCCATGGTGAAGGTAGACGGCTATTTCCTCATTCATGGAGACTTGATCAAAGGTGGTGTTATTAAAATGATGAATCGTCAACAGAGAGAGGAAAGATGTTTTACTGGCAGAGATCTCTGTGAAAATACTGCTTGAAGAGAAACTGTTTTATTCTGGCAAAGCCCCAGAAGGTCAGGATTATACCTCATGTGAGGGCTGACAATCCAGATATACTGCCACAGCAGTTCCCAAGTCACCAAGAGCTGATAACTGATACAGATGCTTTGCCCATACAAAAAATTTGTATTTCTTATTGAAAAAGATTTTTAGACAAAATTCCATTAGATATTTTCTACAGAAAATTTGTGGGCAAGAGCAAATTTTCCATTACAGTATGATTTATAATGGCAAATCTTCCATTATGCCTATTGCTGAAGGAAAAATAAATCTATTTCACGGCAAGATTTGGCCTGAGTCCTAGATCCTCTTCACATTTTAGCAGTATCGCTACAGCAGCAAAACTCTCCAAGGGTGCACACAGCCTCAAAATCCTTCTAGGTCCGTGAGAGTCATAACCACTGCATCCCCAAGTAGTTAGAATAGAGAGCTTGTCAGAAATCAGCTCCTGGTCTGCACAAGGCTACCTAACAACTGTCTAGCTTAGACCGAGGCATCACATCACCTAATATTTTCAAGAACCAGACACTGCTGTCTGAGAGTCTGGCAAGGGGGAGGAAGGAGAGCGGTACGTCTTCACCTGGGACAGGTTCGTATGGGGAGAGCAGCAGGTTCTTACACGGCTTTGTCAATTATGAACCCAACAGAACCAGAAGCTGAGGTTCATCCATTGCGTAGCAGGGCTAACTCCGTGCTGCTATACTGGATTTATTTTGATGCAAACCCGTCCTTTGAAGGTACTGTCTCCTGGTGGAGCTTCCTTTTTGTTAACTCAGCTCTCCCCACTCTTAATTCAGGGCTGCGCCTTCATGGCTGCTTTAAGTTCTCTGATGGCAACCGATGCCCACCTCATGGTGTCTTCAGTGTGATGGCAAAGTTGACGCCGCTGCTACTCTGGTGGAGATGAACTGCGTGGTATCAGAAGTAACTCGCTTGATGTGGGAGAATAGTGCAGCAGAGCAAAACCCCATTTACACTGGCATATCGCTAGGAAAAGGTGCGGGATGGTCACTAAATGTGCAGCCCAGAAGCTGGAATATGGAGCAGCTCTGAAAGCTTCCTTAAGAAATGTGTTTATGGCAGGCAGAAGGGGGTTATTGCAGAGACTTCCTGTCTCAGCAAACTCGGCTCAATCAGGATAAATTTCGGGGCAGCTCAGCTTTCTCTCAGCGATGTGAGGGTACAGGGGCTAGCCCTCTCTGCCTGGCATTATGGTGACATGGCATGTTAATGATGTCAGTGAGCATTTGCACTTACACAGATAACACCATCTAATGAGTCCCTCCACCAGAAATGCTGCTGCTGTCAGATGTCCAGCTGCTTAATGTGTTTCCTTAGGAACAGAGTGCGGGCAGTCGTGCTAAATTCCCACCCCTGAGCTGTAAGAGAAAATCCTATCCATCCACCCAAGATCTAAGGTTTGGATTAATCTATGACAAAAACTCTTTCCTGTTCATTTCCTGTTGAGCGGCAGCCTAAATACCCTGAACCAAAGGCAGAAAAGAATGCAAACGATTACTTCCCCTATTACATGGGGAAATACAAAGAGGACAAAAGGTGAACTTCACCCCTGTGCTGAAGGTCAGGAAAAGACCCACATAAGCAAACTGTCTCTCAGTCAGAATGATTCAGTCAACAAGGTAAACAGCAAATTCCTCACAGGGGGGAAAAAAAAGCACAAGCTATTTTGTTTCCTGATTAACCAAGTTATCCAGTTAACGACATCAGAGGTAGTCACGCATTCTGTGCTTTCAGTACTCCTTCCTACCCTACTGCCACACAAAATTGCTGCAGACCCAGTCTACAGCTGATGAGATTACTGATGCGTGAATTCATGCACTGATTATGAAATTAGAAGTCAAGCACTCCTGCTCTCTGGCTTCTATGCTGATATCTATGACCCTGGGAAATTCTTCTGTTTTTTGATAACTTTATAACAGGGCTGGAATATTTACTCATCTGTCAGAGGAACAGAGCATATTAAAAGCTGAACGTAATTGCTCCTGTATTTCTTGGTACACAAAAAGTTTTCCCAACATGAGTAGGAGACATTGTGATCAAAATTGGTTTAATATGTAAAAATAAGAAGTGTTGTTTACAGATAACATACCAAACCTGTTATATTGCCATTCACAGATATACATATTTATCCTTGGAAATTGTCAGAAAAGTGCAAAAATTACTCCCACAGCAATCTAAGCTCATTGTGTTCTGCCACATTATACGTTGTCACTTGAAATCAGCTATTCTTTACTCCAAGTGGCATGAAGAATTTTGCTATATATACCATTTCCCACTGTGTTCATGCTTTTCTTATATAGCCTGAACACAGACTTCTTTACAGAAATCTTATAACTTAGTTACTCTTTCAGCTGGCCCATAGTGAGTCTTGCTACCAGAAAGACTGTCAGCGTAATTTTGATCTTGTCTCTGTTGCCCATCACCCTAAATCACACTCATTTCTAACGATCATGGACACAAGCACCTGAGTGCACTTTTGATACACGCTAGTTAAAAAGAATTACTGTTCCAACTGTTATTCGCTCCTACCCATCCATAAACCTATTGCAACCACTGTGCGTGAGGACAGTCTGAATCTGGAGAAGATAGGTTGTTGAGTCAACAGCATTAAACACTCAGATTAAAGCAGGGAGTGATGGTTCTGCTTTCAACACCAGGGCACTAGACTGACCTTTGGAAGGTAAAGTGCACAAAAAACGTAATAGTTCTGTTATAGAAAGGTTAGTTCCTGAATGTATGTTTTCCACACTCAGCATCCAATACATTAAAGATGAAGGGAATATGCTGCGAGCAGGAACATAAATACACATTGTGGCATTTCATGACTTTAGACATAGAGAAGACATTAGTCTAGAAGTGCCAAATTAGTAAACGGTACAAACGTTGGTTCAACGTATTTGCCTGTCAAAAGTTAAGTGTCACAAATTATAGCTAGAGCAGGACTGATGTTTCATGCTGATGCTCTCTACAGCCAAGAAAAGCTCTGGCAACTTCTTCGCCTGGGAGACAAATGAGACCGAGCAGAGCACCCGCACATTGGCAAGGACATCATTTATGCATCGTATAAACTCTGAGGTTTTCTATCCATGCGTGTGGAGCCACGAAAACGTATTGGTCCGCGAATTTATTCTTAAACATGAATCGATGTCGCCACGCTTTCACCGCTTGCAAGGCTCGCAGGTAACACCGGGAAAGTTTGTCAGAAGCCGCCGGTTATGCGCCACAGCCGTCGTACGAGCGGAGCACTGACACCTCGTGGAGATCTGCCGGTATAGAGAGAGACGGAAACACAGGCGTGCTAACCGCCGCCGAGCTGAAAGAGGTCCTCGGAGCTGGTGAACCTCCCAGTGAAAAGTGAGCAGTACCCTGCCCTTGGGGCCTGCGGGATGGCGAGGAGGTCACAAGCCGGGAGGGAGGGGAAGGCCTACGGGCTCGGGATG
>WAAD01031614.1:166984-201692 GCA_013389945.1 Fregata magnificens
TCGCTGCGAGCTGCCCCCGCCCCGAGAGCCTGCCCGCCGGCTGCCAGGCTGCCTCTGCCCGGTGGCCGCCTCTGCCCGGTGGCCGCCTCTGCCCGGTGGCCGTGGAACTGCAGAGACCTGCCTGCATTGAAACGTGCCTTCGTAATTTTGATTATTTCAATCTGTATCCTCATCACTTCCTTTATAATGCTGTGTTCCCACTTCCAGCCTCGTAAAGATAACTTCTAGCCTGGTGTTGGTCATAACTGCTCCCCTTTTCTGCCTCTGCTTTGTTTCTAGGCGAACCGACAGGAACTAATAGCAATCCTATAAATAATTTGTGTAATTAACGAAATTATAGTTAATAATTAACGTATATAATTACATCTCTCCCATTTCTAAATGCTCTAACTGCTATTTGCCTCTTAACAATTCAGCCGTGTAGCATAGAGGTACCTTCAGTGGGATACCCATGATGACTCCCGGTTACTATTCCAGTGGCTTGGGAGAAGCTGGAGGAAGACAAGGCTTAAAGGACGGAGGTGCTGCGTGCGCCCCGGGAAGCTCCTCTCGTGTAGGTGAGGTGGAGCTCCGTGCATGGCTGGAGGGGATCCCTCAAGTGCAGTGTGGGATTCCCAGTACCATCCTCGAGCTCCACCGGCAAAAAATTGCTGTTGAACAGATCAGCCCCAAAGAGGTTTATCCCTATAGTTTCCAAGGGCACAAGGGTATGATTCAGGTCCAGGCAGCGGAGGCTGGCAATGACAGTTTGATTTCTGTGAGGGGAAGCGTGCCCTGCAGGTACGTGCTGGAGGAATGCTGTATATTTGCTGATCCACAAGAGAAAAATAATGTTGTCTAGCAGAAACTAGAACAAAAGAGTACCAAGGTATCATCCTGAGGGATCTAAGCAGAGGACATGACAAGTGTTATGGCAAACAACTTGAAATGCATGGCATTACACCATCGTTTTCTGTGCATCTGTAAGATTAGCAAACCACCTCCTGTGTGCACCTTCAGTCCTGCTGAAGATCCCTACTCCTGCTTTCAGAGAGTTGTTGCTCCAGGAGCTCTGTCAGTGAGCAATTGACTTTTCAACAGGCTCACGCTTCCTTTGTTCGTTGTCTGTTGTTTGCAGAGATGGTTGTATCAAAGCTGTGGGCCAGGCAGATGTTATTCGCAATCAGTTTTCAGGAGCAACATTTGAAAGAATAATTGACTGCTCCGGGAAGTGTGTGTTACCAGGTAGGTGTATTTTTTCATAATGATACAATGCCGAATGGCGGCAAGCACTTAGAGACAAAGCAAATGTGTATTAAACATCCTACCATCCTTTTTCCTCTGTATTCAGTACTGGGTTGGTAATATCTTGTGTTGAGGGGCAGAGTATCGTAGCTTCCTCATTGGGAGTGCTGCAAGGAGAAAATTGCAGCACTCGGGATGGTTTTTTGGGCTTCATGGTGGAGCTCTGTCTCCTCTTGGTTGATCTTACATCTGTTCCTCTGTGTCACAGATCACAACGGTAACATAGCTGGCCCGCCAAGTGACTTTTCAGATTCACCTCTATTTTCTCTGCCCTTTCTGCCCGTCAGCCGTTCAGCCGCAGAGCTCAGTCTCTCTGTTCTGCCCGCAGCTGGTTGGAAGGCAAAAGGGCAGCACAGCATTTTAAGTCACATACTCTCCAACTTCACCTGATTGATAAAAAAATAAACCTGGGCAAGTCTATTGCATGTTAAACTTTGCAAGTGGTGTTAAAACACAAGCTGTTAGACCTCTGTTTCGTTTGCAGTGGGCTTGGGCATTCAGTAGTGTTGGTTTCACAGCTCATAGAAAAAGCTCCCGCTGGAGTAAGTAAGTGGTCTGTTGCTAGAGTAAGTGCTAGTGTACTAAGCCCAGCCTAAGCACTTTGCTTTTTTTAAAGAACACAGACTTAAAGTCTAATGAACTATTTCAAAGTTTGTCATTTATCACTTCTTCCACAGTTTCAAAATGTCATCAAAACATGAGAAACTGAGCAACTGATGCATTGACTTAGAGACGTTTTGCATAAGGTGTCAGCCAGTACACCTAAAAAATTTGAAAGAGAATTAATAGCCTTTGAAGAAAATCCTACATTTTTGGCTGGTTGGATTTTTCTTTTTCGCTAACCAATAGAGGCTTTATAGGGGAGCTTCTGCTGTCCATTTCATTTGCTTGCATGTTCATAAGCTTTTCTGTTACACAGTGAAATAACCTGAGTGTACATTTACTTTGTTTTCTTTAGGCCTGGTAGATGCACATACACACCCAGTGTGGGCTGGTGATAGGGTTCATGAGTTTGCGATGAAGGTAATGGCATAAAATTACACAGCTGGACTTTTCTTCCTCTTTTTTTATGCATAACTATTTCTACTTTCTAGTGACTCCCATCTTTCATTTGTAGAAAAATATATAATTTCTGTCAGATAATCCAACTAAGGGAGGAGGGATGATTTTTGAATACTGGTAGGCTGAGTGAGGAGTGTAACTGCAGCCTTTGCAGCCAGCCTTGATGTATTTTTGTATTACTTGAAGCAATACAGGAGTGCCGCCTTCTATTACCATCTAAATCTTGATTTTTTTTTTTTGTTTTTTGTTTTTTCCACATAAATGAATTTTTGAGCTAGAGATAGGTTTTCCCTTTGGGCTCAGGGGGAAGAAAATCTTCAGAGTAATTCTCTTTATGTCGCTTCTTACATTATTTCTTCACTTAAGTGGAGGGGAGAGAGAAGAGGAGGGGAAGGGAGGAGGAATAAATGGGGATTTTTTTCCCCACTCTTTTTCTCTCTTACTGCAGGAGACCTCAAGGCACTTTCCAGAATCTCTTGGATAGAAAATACACATTTAATAGCTAATTGTATGGGGGGGGTTGGTTTTTGTTTTCTTTTTTTTCCCCAAGCTGGCAGGTGCATCCTATATGGAGATCCACGAGGCTGGGGGAGGCATACATTTTACTGTGGAACACACTCGGAAGGCCACAGAAGAAGAGCTGTTCAATACTTTCAAAGACCGACTCGAACGTATGCGCAGAGCAGGATCTACGTTGGTTGAGTGCAAGAGTGGATATGGCTTAAACTTAGAAACAGAGCTTAAAATGCTCCGGGTGATTGAACGCGCTAAGCAATCCATGGATATTGGCATTTCTTCAACGTACTGTGGAGCTCATTCTGTGCCGAAGTAATATGACTTGATTTTTCTTGCTCTTGTTAAGTATTACTGCTTTGCATTGAAAATTGGCTGTTATTTTCAGAAAGGTTTCTTCTGCCCAGCCCTCCTAAAATGTAACATATTTGAAACCATAGCCAGTGTTTATAGAAGGCTCTGTTTGAAGGAAGACAGGGAAGCATTATTTAATGGCTACTAAATGCCAACATAAGCTTAGCACAGAATTCCTGCCTCCAGCTGATGCTCACATTGAACATAATGCGGATTACAGGGTTTCCTGTACAGAAAGTTCTTCTGCTTGGGTTTGCTGCTACCCTTCAAGCTTAGTCTCTGCCATCAGCTTTTATTTTGACCAGCTAACAGAAGAAAATACAGTATTTAATCCTTATAAACCTCAGTAAACAAAGTTTAATTATGCTTCCATGCAATGAAGAATTGCATACATGTTACAGGTATGAGATGAGCAGAAGATTAAAGTAAATGTGCTTAATCACAACTATTATGATGGCTCAAGTAGGCGTACCATAACAGGCCTTTCTCACTTTGACATTTTTTTCCCTATGGTGAAAATAACATCTTCAAGTTACCAGATTTCATTGTATGAAAGAATTAATGAGCTTTAGCTAGGGAGGTGTATGTGAAACATATATTTTGACAGACTAAGCGGTAGGCTGCTGCAAAACAAAGCATGTAAGATGGAGGCAGGCCTAGCATCACAGGGATACTATGTAGCAATATTTAAAGAGATGTTAATTTTTTTTTTTTTTTTTAAAAAAACATACTCCAAAAAAATCTGCCTCCTCTGCCATTCAAGAAAACATGACCTAAAAAAATTATTTGCAATCTAATTATTGTGTATTTGGGGCAGGACGGCAAATTATCTTTTGTTAATGTAACTATTCAAAAGGAATCCTGTATCATCTTCAGTAACTGGAAGATGGTTAAGAATAAAGTAACTAAAATCTGCTGAAAACACCAGATATTTCTTTTGAGAAGTTCTGCTAAAATTTGGAGGACTTAATGGTAAAATAAAATTGAGGTTTTACCCCAAACTATATATATTTCTTAGCCCTTCCGTTCCTCCTCCCCTAAAAAGCCTTGGGAGGATTTCAGTCAAAATCCCGATAAATAGTCTTTCCCACCAAAATATTTCAAGCATTTCTATAAACTAAGGAAATAAATTCCAGTGTTTTTACAAATATGTCAAATCCTATATGTTAGAAAGACAGGTGTACTGTCTCACTCTCTGCACGGTTCTGTCCCCACTGATGCACGTCAAGCATAACAAAACATAGGTAGTGAGGGTATTATATTTTAAGTAAGGAGAAAAGGTAGTTGGGAATTTGAGGAGATTTCCTGAATGAAATACTGAATTATCTGTATTTTCCAGTTTGGGTCTTCTTAAATCCTCTTTGCTTTTCATTCAAATGTTCATGTCTAGAATATTTTGCTTGAATTTTCCGCTACCCTTCAAACTTAGTC
Source organism: Fregata magnificens (assembly GCA_013389945.1). NCBI lineage: Eukaryota > Metazoa > Chordata > Aves > Suliformes > Fregatidae > Fregata > Fregata magnificens. The sequence continues at coordinate 171,629 of WAAD01031614.1, forward strand.
TCTGCCTCAGGTTTTTATTTTGACTGGGAGGAATTCTGCAGTTCTTCCCTGATCCAAGGCCCGGTGTTCAGAGCCCTGGTCCTCAGCCTTTGGCTCACTCCTGAACATCTGGGCCAGTAACATGCTGAAGGAAGCATCCTGCTTAGTTGAGCTCCAGTTTTAAACTCTGAATTTCCTGCAGCTTCAGTAACACTGGAGGATCACAAGGGGAACATGTTGCCCGCAGGCTTGGAGCTGGGAATTGCTCTTTGATAGTATTTTTGCAAATGGGATGATGATCTTGTGCATTCTAGAAGCTGTTAAACAGACATCTTCCAAGTCACTTAAGCTCATGCCAGTTTTCTTTCATCATTATATTCCATAAAACTGCCCTGTGGTTCAGTTATGCATAAATCATCAAACAAAAGAGTAAGATTGATTGAACTATTTTTATTTAAATCTTGATTTATGTAGGTCTTAAAATGTAATGCCCTTTTTTGTTGTAGGTACTTAATGGCAGCTCTTGACTAGGTAGCCGTTAAAAGTCTAATAATTTTCTGATTATTTTGGAATGGTCATAGTTGTGCAAATTTGTTACCGCCAATCTGCTAACATTGAATCAGTTTAAAATCATTCTATTTAATGTGAAACAAGAGAGCAATGTTACTCTTGCTCACAAAAAATGGTGCTTAGACCCCCGCAGGGCTGCTGCCAAGGAGCTTTGTTAAGTTCTTGCTAAGCCATTTGCTTGCTTGCTTCTTACACTTGGCTTAATTTACTGTTGCAAGTCTGGCCTCTTACAGCAGAAGCATCACCAGAAAGTTCATTTAATTGATAAAGGTGTCAACTCTTCCATGTTGCTAAGTCTTGCAATATGTGGCGTGTCTTGTAAAGCTTCAATATATGGAGTCTTAAGAGCAGCCTACCTCCAGACTTGCCAGCACTGGTTATTCTTTTTTCCCACCTGGAAGTTAGCTTTGGGCAGATGTTGAGAAATTGCTGTGTGTATCTGTTCATGATTTCTAGTGTACGGTAATTCAGTTTGATTTTCTGCTTCTAGAAGGCACCATGACACATGATTCAAATTGACCCGGCTTTGCACCAGGGGTTGGATCAATGAGCTCCAGAGGTCCTTACAAACACAGTTATTCTGTGGGACTATGATACAGTGCATTGGTAATAGGCAGTAGTTACAGAAGAATATGCCAAGAAGTGCAGGCTACTTCAGTCTGAGCCGTCCTAGAGAAAAATAAGGCTGCTCTGTTTATAGTGATCCTTGCTCCTGTCCATTGCTTTTAAAAATGTTTCCAGCCTCAGAACCTCCAGTGCTTTAGCAAATGAACCTAAAAAGCTCACAGCATGGGGACAAAGAAATAACTGCTCTGTCATCCCTCCAGTCATCATTTTGAATCAAATTAATGATTTTGAGGATGTCTGATTCTAATTTTTTTTTTTTTTTTTTTTGATTGGNTTGGCAAGGCGTCACTGGGCCCTTTTCATCTTTAGGAAGAAATTTTCAAAGTGACTTCCTGAGCAGAAGTCTCTTGCATTAGAATAACGGCAGTTTTGAATTCTTGGGCATTATGTCCCCCCAAAAAGTGAAACCAAGACTTACGTTTCTCTCTGTTTTGTCTTGGCTCTGGTCCTAATCTTTCAGTCCAAATTCCTCGGAACGCTGCATAGTAAAAGAACAAAAGGGAGAAGGCTTGGCATGGTAAAAGCTTGAGCAACCCCAGCAACTGTTTCAGTGAGAGGTGAACAAAAGAAGGCCCCTAAACCAGGTTCTGATCTGCTGTATAACCACAACCTTGTTTATAAATCTGAGCAGAATTTGGCTTCTTGAATTTACTGCCACTGTAAAACTCCCAACTCGACCACGTGTGGCACTTGTATAATGCCAGTGTGTGCATGCTCTCCAGTGCCTGAAATGAGGATTGAGATGTCACAGACATTTAGCTGCAGTACATCACTTATCTTTGGATCTTAAAATTGCAAAATATTGACTGAACTGCAGATTTTGGGATTGTTTGCTCTTTCAAAGCCATTTACTGATCTCTCCTGGATTATCTTTGTGTAATAGGGGGTTCATAAATGGTTCTGACTTTGGCAAATTGAACCTCGGGTAGCCCCTCTGATTTAGAAAGAATTATCTGGCTATCACTCTGAATTATATAAAAGGAGGAGAGGTGAATTTAAAATAATGATTTGTGCTGCATGTCCCCTGTGAGCTTTGATACTTGCATAAAAATATTGCATGAATACCATTTAAAATATTTAAATAATCATTTACAGATTTTAAATAGTTGTGTTTCAGAATGCAGTATAAGTAGGTCAGAATATATGAATAGGAAAGCAGAAGAATTCGTTTTAAAATTTTCATGTCTTGGTTAGCATCCAAGAAGGTAACCTTATGAAAATATCTAGTAATACAATCTACTATTCTTTGGATGGAAAGTAATTTGTGTTTGAGAGTACATGAATTACAGTAGTTTTAATTTTTTTCATCTGAAGGTTTTTTGAGTGATTTGTATTTGCATCATTTTCTAAATAATCTAGTAATTGCATGTACAATTTGAAATTTTGCCAGACTTCAAGGATGTTATTCTTAGGGGTCTGTAACATTTTCGTTTCATTAGAGGGAAAACAGCTACTGAAGCCACAGATGACATTATCAATAACCATCTCCCTAAACTGAAAGAACTCAAACTAAGTGGTGAAATACATGTTAACAATATAGATGTGTTCTGTGAGAAGGGAGTCTTTGATCTGGATTCTACTAGGAGAATTCTTCAAGCTGGAAAAGATATAGGGTTACAGATTAACTTCCATGGTGATGAACTCCATCCGATGAAATCTGCTGAGGTACGTCTTTCTTAACATTCAGTTAAGCCATTTTTGCTTTTTGCTTTGCTTTAGTGACAGCTGAATCTTTGAAAGAATTGCAGTTTTCAAAACCAAGGTTTCCTTTTCTAAAACTTCATAAAATAGACCATTCATAGACATCTATTTCTATCAGGCGATAGAAAGTGCAGCCCTTGTGCAGCTTTGGAGTTAAGGACATGGGAGGAAACCTTGACCTCTGGGACTAACATGCACTGCCTAACCAAACATTGACTTTGCTTATCTTCCACATGGGATACAGATGGGGAAGGTGGATATCCGTGAACCCAAGAACGACAAAAACATGGTTTCTATGCAACTTGAAAAATCTTTTTTCCTTAATTGTCCTGTTAGCAGCAAGAAGTCAGATGTGCAGTGAGCACACTCAGAGGGATGGGTTAGTCAAGAATAGGCTCTCAAATACCTTGATAAAGAAAGTCACTCTGAGACCATGTTTCACCATCATTTAAACGTTGCTTCCTTCCTGTGGGGTCTGCTCAAGTTATTCTCTGCTGTATTTAAAAAAAAAACCAAACCAAAACCAAACTTGATTGATCATAAAAGCCTTTTTGGTGTTTCACCATTGAAGGCAGCAGTTGCACTACTAGGTCTGCAACCAGTGTCAGTTTTGTCAACCCTTTTCTGCTGGATACTTCGTGAACAGGAGTGAAGAATGGTTTTATCCATAGCTGTCCCATAGTTTGCATGTTAGTCTGTTAAAAACACCACTGAAGGTGTGTTTCCACTTGGTGGATGGTTAATACCATTTTGTGATCAACTTTTCCCGCAGTAAATTAGCAAATATTTTGTCTCAGCATTTTGTTTGTTCTTTCAAGCATTTGTTATTTTTTTTCTTTTAGTTATTTTTATATTAATAGTGAATTGTTTCCTCCAGTCATTTGATAACAAAATTGCTTTACTGAATTAACTGAGAACAGTGAGTAATTTTCTTGAAAATTTGCTTAGCTTGGAGCTGAACTAGGAGCCCAGGCTATCAGCCACCTGGAAGAAGTTAGTGATGAAGGTATCACGGCGATGGCAAGAGCTAAGTGTGCCGCTGTCCTTTTACCAACAACTGCCTACATGCTAAGGTGAGGCCACTAGACTGGAGGAAAACTTTTGTAACAGCAAAATCATGTTTGTGGGTTTAGGGTCTTTTAATGTAAAAGCGTAAGCTTGTATCTATGCCTTAAGGATCAGGCTGGATCAGTGAAGACAATCACAAGTACAGAGAGCTGAATGAGCCTACTCACGTCTTGGTTTTGGTGTAGATCCTCAAAAATGAAGCAATACCCTAACTGAGAAGTGTCACAGTAGATTTCGAGTGGTTCAGTCAACACTGGAATTTAACCCTTATGACAGGCTAAGGTGATAATCAGGCATTCATTTAAGAAGAAAACTAGACTGGTTTTCTTTAGTCCATTTAGCCTTTGAAAACTGAAATGGCTTCTTTTCAGACAAATTGTATCTGCAATATATGTATTTGCTCTCTTGCAGAAGGTTTTGCTGGGAAATGAATCCTTTGGTTGTCTAAAGCACTGATGGACTGTGGGTAGCATTTTTAAAATCTCATCTGATTTTACCCAGGCAACACTGAGGAGAAGCACCTTAAGAACACTATTTTCCATATGCAGATATTCCAGATAAGCACAGATGGCTCACCTGCTTACCCCTAATGCCAAAAATAAACCAACTAGATGATGAGGACCACAATCCAATAATACTTTCCCTCCTGTGAAGAGAAGGTCCTTGAGCTAATTTTGGTTTATTTTCAGCAGCCCACTTTCTGAGGCATCGAGGCTTGTGCCATTGCTACCTGTGTTCACATCTATGTCCATGCTTGTGTTTCTATTTGTGGTTAGCGGTCCGTGTCCTGCACCAGTGCTTTTGAACCACTGGCTGATTGCAACTACATGCACAGCCAGAATACAGATCTCAGGGAGGATATGTGGTCCTGCAGACTGACCCCAGGCAGAGAGGTAAAGGAGACAACAGAGACACAGTCACCTGTGGAAAAGGCTGTGCTGTAACTCATGTGTTACTCCAGAGACTCCATGCAGTGGAAAGTTTATAACCTCAGGATAAGTCTAAGATGGGGATAATAACGAGCCCTAGGAAATGAGGCCTCATTTGTTCCAGTGTCTGGTGCACTATTTACTGAACACAGGCCTCCCAGTCTAATACACTCTAAAAATGAAGAAGAGAGATAACAGATAACTGATTAAAAGAGTATTAGAGGACCGAAAGCTGTGCAATGTATGAGAAGTTGCTGTGAGAGGATGTGGTACACCCTTTGCTGGCCTCCCTCAGCTCCTTCAGTAACACTTATGAGAGCTCAGACCTCGGGAGGTCCTGCCCCTATACTGTCCCCTGGTTTTAAGAAAAGCAGTAGCGGCCAGGGCTTCACCTGATGGCCAGAAGTGGACCAAAGAGTGCAGCTGGAGAGTTGCTTGACGGTTAGCCTTTGCTAACCGTTGCCTGCACTACTCCTACAGAGTCTGGCAGCAGAGCACAGAAGGGGATGCAGAGGCTGGAAGGACATGTGAGGGTGGGGAAAGGCTCTTCAGACAAATCTTTTTAAACATGGTTAACTCCCAGAGCATCATGTTGTGCAGGAGCAGGTGGTGTTACCTCATAAATCTGCTAAAAGGCTTCTATAGGGAGAGGGTTCTCTTTTACCAAATGTGAGCACTTCATTGAGATGTCATTTATTGTTCTTTTCTGTTAGCTGCAGTGCTTTTAAGACTACTTTTTGAGCAGCAGATGCTCTAATGTTTCATTTTTATTGTTACACTGGTTTGGACATGATGTTTGGCGCTATTGGCTTTACAGCAGCTATGGCTAAAACTTCTTAGAGAGTGTATTTCCTAGTGCCCACCCTTGCAAACACCTACCCAGATTAAGCCAGTGGCCGAACAGTTTTGAAATGGCTATTCCAGATGTTGAAGTTATTGAAGACATCTTTTGCATTAACATTGCTAAGTGAGAAAATTCTGTAATGTGTACAAATTGAATTGACAGCCTCACCTTAGTATTTTGAATTGCCAACAGGATTGGGAGGGGACTATTGCGTTGCTTATACCACTGCTTATATTTGGGAGCCTGTCTTTGAAGCTATAAGGACTAGAAAATTACTTTTTTGAGCAATCAAGATTTTCACCTTGTAAATCCTTAAGTGGCTGAGGTCTGGATAAATACCAGAATTTCAGTAGCCTGGAGCCTGATGCTTGATACTGGCTGCTGCCACATGCTGTTACTACAAAAGTGGTGGATCACACTTCCCATTTATGCTGTCTATAGGGTGATAGGTAGGGAGCCAAGATGAGAATTTGGCCTTTTGTCTCCAAAAGGATTAGTGTAACTGAAGGCATGAATGTAGCCAAACCAAGCGATGACTTTTGCTCTTGTAATTCATCATGTAATAACTAGGTGAATTGTGCTGACAAGCGTCTTTTTCCCACTAGACTCAAGCAGCCTCAAGCTAGAAAAATGTTAGAAGAAGGAGTTATAGTTGCTCTTGGCAGTGACTTTAATCCTAATGCGTACTGTTTTTCAATGGTAAGCTATTCCTAATACTTACGACACCACAAAATTATGAAATCTGCTACCAATACAACTTGTGTATAGATCTTGTGCACTTACTTAAAAGTCTTCGTATCCACAAAGAGAGCTGTATGCCCAGCTTAGACAATTGCTGATGCTTATTTACATGGGTTGGTAGTTTTTGCCAGAAATTCTTGAAACCAGAAGGGCTTCTGTTCTTCATATGCACTGAAAAGCTTATAAAAAAGGCTCTCAAAGTTCCTGATTTTAGAGTTCTCATTTTGGAGTTGGCAAGATTTACATCATGCAGGACAACTCCTTCTGTTGCACAAGGAGGGAGGAGAGTACCTAGGGGTTTGAGGCATCAGCAGCTTTAATTGTGTTACTGGTAACTTCCATTTTCCACTTAACTTGTCTACTAGCCTATGGTGATGCATCTGGCCTGTGTAAACATGAAGATGTCAATGAATGAAGCACTAGCAGCTGCCACCATTAATGCAGCTTATGCTCTGGGAAAATCGGACACGCATGGCTCCATAGAGACTGGCAAGCAGGGGGATCTTGTTATCATAAATTCATCAAGGTTTGTTCTTCCATTGTCGTTTGAAATGTGATTTAACATAAGGGACTTTGTTTTTCACCATATTGTAGATAGTGGAGAGGTTAGTGAATTCCTTGTGCTTTAGAAGTTATTTTCATCTGAAAAAAGGGACACTGCTAGCATTTTAGAACCACTTTCATTCACCTTAATCACTCCAGTGGAAAATAAAGCCTAAACCTTTTGGGGCTAATATTACAAATAATCCATCCCTAATTACAAATTATCTAAAGATAATACCTGTTTATTTTGTGGAAGGAATTCTCTACTGATTTGTACATTAACTCACTGTATTCGTGCAACAAGAGATCAACATGTAAACATGGAGTAGTGTTTTCTGATGGTTCAAGCAAATCTTCTGTATTTGCCAGCTATACTAGGTATGTGACCTGCTTTTATGCAAGTTTGGATATTCTTAAACATCTTGTTGTCTTTTTAGGTGGGAGCACTTGATTTACCAGTTTGGGGGACATGAAGCATTGATCGACTATGTTGTAGTTAAAGGAAAAGTCATCTATCAAAACGAGAGGTGTGGGACAATGAGCAGTTACTGAGAGAAGACAGTAATTTAGGAAGCTACTATAATCAAATGAGCATGGAATATTTCAAAGCAACAGACAAATCAGATTTGTATTTACTGGTAAATTGCTTGCCTGCTCACCTTAGCAGCCCTCTTTTATTCAAATAAACTTTACCAAGCATTACGCATCTGGTGCGTCTTCATGTCTGTTGTTCTCTCCACCACATAAAAATAATTTTGAATTGTGTCTATTTGAAATAAGACAGTTTCAAAAAATGTTTTCCTATACGATTTTAATCTATAAAATTATTATACTTGGGAAAAAAAAAACCCAAACAAAAAACCACCAATGAATGAAGAAGTTTGGATCCAGGTAAGATTTATTGGGAAGAGTGACGTTAAGTAATCTGTGACGGAGGGCCAGGCGCGCAGGCATGCACATTTGGAATGGCGCTTGGCTGTGCTGGGAGGCGACAGCATCCAGAGAAAACATTCATAGCTCCTGGGTCTGCTCAGTCTCAAACTCGGCAGGTACCAGGAACCACAGTTGTGGTAGGAGGCACAGTATCTTACCTCTGTGAAATACCAAGTCTCCTGGTTTCTGCAGACTTGAAACTCAGTGGGAACCAGCAGCTGGGAGCCCAGCAAGGTACTGCTTATCAGCTGATCTGCAATATCTTCCCTTGCTGAGGGTCTCGCAGCTCCTTTGTGGCTGTAGGGGCACAAGAAAAAGGAGGTGAGGAAAATGCAATCAGGTATATCACTGACTGGGCTGCTGAAAGTTGGAGTGCACTGTAGGTTAGGGGTTGAATTAGGCCTACTATTGGAAATTAGTGATGCCAAAACCTTACAGTTTACCCCTAGTGGGAGTTATCCCAGTGAGGTTATGGTCTGGTGAGTACAGCCAACCTCTCAAAATTTCAGTCACCTTGAAACTTAAAGGAAGAGCACCTGCAGTTTCATACAGATGTTCCAAAAAGACCTGATCTCATTTATGCTAGGCTGAATCTGAAATAACGCAAGACATGTTTGTTGATGTAAGTTTGTGCTTCTGATGACAAGTTGAGTATGATAACTCCTACTCAGAGCAATTTCAAAACTTAAGATCCTGGTTTTTCTAAAGCTCTCTTTCAGCTACTGTTTTTTTTTCTGGGGCTTGAATCATCGTTTGAGGATGTGGTATGTAGAAAAAAAAGGTGATACAGCTCTGGAGTTGAAGCTGCTGCAGCATTTAAGCAGAGAGTCGGGTAGGGAGGGTCTCTCAATGCACACGGGCTGAGGCTTTTCTTCAGCTTTTCAAGTGGATGGTGGCTGCAGAAACAAAAGGGCTTAACTTTCTGAAGGTGAAGTCATAAAACTACACCTGACAAGCATGAAGAACAGCATCAAAAATAATTATTGATAGAAGCAGGTGACATATAACCTGTGGTACAGAGCAGAGTGCTTTGGTGAACCAGATCCCTGAGGAAGGACAACAGCCTCATCAACAGATATTTGAAAACCATCACAAATATGTATGAGCTTTGTTATGACCTTCTGATCTCCCTGTGCCTTTGGCACATCTGTTAACATCCCAAATATGTAAGCCACCCCATAGAGTATCTTTGTTCATGCTTTATTTGAGCCAGGCTAGACAACTAAATTAGTTTTTAAAACAATTTAATGGCATTCCTGCCACTAGGCACATTTTCCTGCAAGCAGATGTTGCACCAGATGTGGGTGTGGACCTTTTTTTTTTTAATAGAGCTTGGAAGAACATCTGAAGTATGCAATCACACAGTCCATTCTGCCCAAGACAGCACTTATAAATAATGTTTATGCAGGCCATTGGGGAAAGCTGTCAGTGTATGAGTGTAGGCATTTCTGAAATACAGCGTGCAGCCAGCGTGGTGCCTCTCGGCTTAGTGTAGGTGTGGTGCGAAGCTGAGGCCACCATACTGCAGTGTGTGCTGGTGGTCCTTTGGTCCCAGGCAGCCAAAAGCGGAGGTGAGTGGGAAGCAATGCCCAGCACCTCCTCTCTCGAGTGCCTAAGGCATTTGACAGCCCAAGATTGCATAAGAAACACCTCAAATATTCTCTTGCTGGACAGGAATAGGCATTCATGGCCTGAAACTACTGACATGAGGGGATTCTGCTCTCATGAACGAGTTCTCATGGGAATGTCAAACCACGTTGCCCAACCAGCTTGGCCGAATCCAGTAGCCATTTAGGAATATGCCCCAGGGCTATAATTAGTGGCAGGTTTGCAGTTACAGGATGTGGTTATAATTCGGTGGCACAGCTGGCTTAAGTGGTTCCTGATGGTCCGCTACATGGTCCTTGCCAGGGAAGGCACACCACACTGAAATGTGGGAAGATTTTGTTTGCTTGTTTTTAATATGTGGCTCACTTCAGCAATGACATTCACCGTGCTGGCTCCCGCAGAGGCTGGGAGCAGGATGTAGGTAACAGCGCGGTAGGTAGGAACTTCTGCCGGCTTTGCTATCGAAGGAACCGTATTGTTTAGCCACAACATGAGGCTGAAAGAAAATGGTTGACCCTACAAGATATAAGTCTGGCTGTTCGTTCTCAGACTTGATTTTAATTAATACCTGATTTTATACAAAATGGAACAGCCTCAGGGGAAGATTGAGATACGCCTGTACAGAGAACCTCGAGCTGAAAGGGTACATGAGGGAGAGACAGAGGCTGGAGATGCTGCAAATCAGGTGCAGAAGCAAGGAGCTGACCTGGGAGCTCAGGTGCCATGGGTGGGTACCCTAGTTCCCAGGTCTTCTGGCCAGGTTAGGTGTCTCCCTGCCAGCTTGCCAACAGGCATGAGTCCTCTCCTCAGGGCACACTTAACACAGCAGGTCTCAGACACACGAGGGTAGCCCCACACTAGTACTTTGGCTGCCCTTTGCAGCATAGCCGATAGCCTGGGAATATTTCCAGCCCATGCTGAACCCCCTGCAGCCGTGGGTATCAGGCCAGTAGTGCCAAGGCTGGTGGTTGTTAACCAGCCTTTACATGTCATCACCGCACCATGATGTGAAGTCTAAGCCCTGACTCTTCCCTTGCATAATAAAGCCTGTGCCAGAGGTCAGCGTTGTAACACGGAGCGTGCTACCACACGAGCGGCTCAGTGGGGACAGGGCCCTCGGCAGCCAGGCAGATGTCTGGTAAGCCTTGGGAGTGCAGATCTTGCATTGCTTCATATCCACCACTCCTACATCTCCTCCTCCTCCCCCTTTCCTGGCCCCTGTTCCACCTGTCCTCCTTATTTCTGAACTAAGCTTTTGCTTTACTTTTTCATCGTCACACATGACAGGAAAAGAGATTGCTACAGCTGTTATGTGAAGCCTCAGTTTATTTATTGCAGGTGTAAGCCCAGAGCTCTTACAAAGCTGCATTAAGTGTAGTCCATCACCAGAATACAATATATTTGTTCTGGAGCAATGATCTTCATAGTACATTTTTATGCACACAGATTTTCAGATTTGTGAAGCACCTGCTCTAAAAATGCTCTTGTTATACAAGAACCTGTGCCTCACATATGACATGCAAAAGAGGAGAATGAAGTGTAAAGATAATTTTGCTTGTGGCAGAATGAAGGGGACCACAGCAGTTACCCAAACAGAAAAAAAAAAAGTGAGAATATCAAACCTAAGCTTTTCATTATCATTGGCACAGATGAAGAGAAAACAAGTGAAGAGCTGACAAAAACAAATACAGGAGGCCCTGTATAAAACATCCAATGGTTTCAGCATGAGTCTGAATGTTTTGCATTGGGAAGCTCAGGAAATTCAGCCAAAATCAGACTATCATGACAAAGTTGTCTTTCAGAGGTGAGGAAAGTGGTGAGCCATTTCTCTACTATCTGTATGTGCTCCCGAGACAGACAGTCAGGTCCTTTGGGTCACTTGGAGAAACCATGTTGATTTCTAGTAGAACGGCCACCCTTAGGCAAGGTCCGGGAAAGAATCTGCTCTGTACCAGAGGACCACAACTCTTAAAGTTCATCCTGATGCCCATGATCATGACCAACACCTGTATTCATTTCCAGCGATCCCAGGGAGAAGGCTGTTGGTGAAATGGGTCTCGATTCAGGGATGTGTTCCCTCCTGTACTTTTCAATGTAAGGTTTAGCCACTTCCCATACCTGTGAAATGAGAAAGTGAAACAGCAGAGTCAGAAGCAAAACAAAAGGTCAGGTCAGACCATCAACGCACAAGTTCAGGAAATCCCGTGGAAGAGTTACTGGGATGGAGGTGAGAATTACAGACCTGCATAGATAAGCTGTATGTGATCAGCAGAATCAGAGAGGGTGCCAGAGTGGGTTTAGGGAAGAGCATGTGGATGGAGTTGACAGCGGATGGGAAAAGATACAGCTCCAGGGGGACAAAGTGAAAGGATTCAAGGCAAAAACGTTGCATCTTGTCTCGTTACCAGGTTAATGGTCTGTATGCAACAGTTGGGAGCGGATCGCTGTCACTTGCTACAAAATCACTTTGTCACGAAGGGGTCAGGGGAGCGAAATGGCAGTTGGCATGGACAAAGACAAAGGGAAGGAATGGTGGCTGGGATGTAAAGCAGAACAGGAAAATGTTCTACAGCCTCCTTTGTCTCTCCTCCTGTAAGGGCTGCAGAGCAAACAGCCTGACAGAAGACGGACTGGGATTTTCTTCTCCCATTTGCTTACTCTCCACGATTCGTCTGTTACTTATATTTTGCAAACAAATAAAATAGATGGAACACATAGCTGTACAAACACTTGGCCCAGGTTAACACATTTTGCCACTGCTATTCCCTCATCCACGTCCCCTTATTGCTTCCGGTAGTCCACCATGCCCAAGGGCCTCAAGGCTGGGGAGCACTCACTAACCCGGGAATGAGGAACGCCATCTGGAGATACCACTGATTTCTCTGGAGATCTGTGGGGGTATAGGACCCTGCCCTCAAATGATTCAAAGCTGGACCTATGTCTCTGAAACCCCTGCCAGAATTAATAATATAAGCTATTTATTACACAGGGCAACTTTAGGAATTGATTTCTATATCTATCCCATTAAAACTAAGGAAAACCAAATCTCAGAAAATCTGGTGGGTTCGCCCCAGGCAGAAGAGTGCTTTTAGTGAGGCCAGCCCATGAAAGCACGGAGGGTATTTCCAGAGCAGAGCTGCAGCGTGCTCCTTGGACAGTCCTACAGCATATGTCAAAAATCAACACTCGCCTTCTGCTCCACGAGCAGCCTGTGAGCTGCTTCAATGTCTGGGGCCATGAAGCGATCCTTCATCCAAGGCCTGTAACGAGACACATTGCGAACATTGGCCAAACATTAACCACCACCACTGGCAGCCGGTCTCCAGATGGGTAACCTCTGGGGGAGGCATTTATCTGATCTTACCTCACAACAGAGCGCACAAGGTCGTAGACCTTCTCCAATGGGGTGGTTGTTCTCAGAGGGCGTAGGAATTCAATGCCCTGGCAGGCTGCGAGCAGCTCAATAGCCAGAACTAGGAAATCAAAACAGCAAAAGGGATTTTCGGCAGCTCAAGGCGAGGTTTCCCTTATAAAGCTATCCTTGGTGTTTGTTCTGGCTAATGTGATATGGTTTCAGGTAATGTGAAAAGACCAGTAGATCCACACACCCCAGAGAGGCAGCCCAGCAGCAGGATTATTTTACGGATGGTGCTGGGGGTAGTATCCAGCATTTTAGCAAGCAGATTTTAGGTAGTCTGCCGTACAGACTTTTCAGTGTGCCAGGAACTCCTAGTTATCACAGGCTTAAATACAGAAAAATGTCTTCCAGGGCATCTTGAATACCCAAAGTATTGGGCACCATAAATCAGAAAACTTCTTTAGGACTGAGGAGAAGAAAGGGGCCTGAGCTATAAAAGAAAGTTCTGCCTCTGAAGCTTGCAAGAGCCCATGTGAAAGCACCACTAAAATTACAGAGCTTTGGAAGGCAACCTTCTGTCTGGAGAAGTTCGCACCGTATCTGCCCACCTCACACCTGATCATTATTGGCATTGGTTCCTCATTTTCACGAGCCAATCCACCCAAGGAATTGGGAGAACCAACTGGATCTAGGACAGACTGTTTCTCAACATTGTTGAAACACACGGTTTCTCAAACTCATTTCTCTGCACACGAAAAAAGTATTTCTATAAAACTAAATCTTCAGAGCACTCAAATGTATAAACTCCAGTGGGCAAGTGAGTTCAGTATTTGTGTGCTGTGTATTACTCTGCTCTTCCACTAACAGCTGACATCTGTATCTAAGCACACCATCTGCCAAATAAATAAATAAAAAGCAAGAGAGCAATCTGTCCTTGTAAGCAAGAGAGGAAAGTTGTGCTGAGTGTCCTGCAATAAGCAGTTTTGTTTCACAGGAAACGCTTGGTGCCGGATTTACCTCATTTCTGTTAGAAAGATCCAAATGTTTGTAAAATGTGTGCTTAATATAATATTTTTAGATATTTTTCAGATGCATTAACTCTTTTTTCTTAAAACACATCTAAAAAGAATGGCACTAATATCTTAATCTGGCTACATACATAAGGTCTGTCTTGAAATCAGCATTTTAATTTTACCTTGTTCCACATGCTCAATAACTCTCAAAGCTTTTCTTGCAGCCCATCCTCCCATGGACACGTGATCCTCCGTAGCAGCACTGGTTGAGAGAGAATCCACAGAAGAGGGGTGGCACAAGGCTTTGTTCTCGGAAACTGCAAAAATCCAGCACAATGAATGTAGGACAGAATGGGCATGAGACAGAAGAAGCAGTGGCCAACCTGGAACAAAGAGCCTGTCTACCACCTCAGGTCCAACTATTGCTCCTCTTTCGAGAATGCATTGATGTTTTACCTGGACTGAGTAATTCGTATCACCTTGAAAACTATGGTTGCCTCTGAAAACAGTAAACAATATCAGTCTTTAGGTGCAAATATTAACCAAACATAGAAAGGCTGCTCACTCCTCCCCATTCTCTGGGGCTGGGTTGCTCTGGCTTGAAGGCCTGATGGAAACTGAAGAAAAAGAGAAGACAGCATAACTGAAATAAAGCTTGGTCTTGCCTGTTACTCCAAGGCAACTCTTTGTAAAGAGCATTAGTTCCCTCTGTTTCCAGTCGCAGGCACTGCCCCTCCCCTGGTTTCAAGAGGAGAGCTAGAAATCAGCATCTGGTCTCTTCTCATCAGAGCCAAGGCACTTGCAGAACTTGCTCCAGGAAGGTGCGGGAGCATGATACAAATCCTCTCCCACCCTCCTTGCCTCGCTACGAGGCTGCCCATGTTCCCCTTCCAGGCACATACACCCCTGAGGGTGGGAGAGATCTGGCTTTAAAAGCCAGGTGCAAGACCTGGAGTAAGTCTCTCAAGCTGCACCCAAAAGCGAGTGGAATTTGGCTGCAGGAAGGGCTGCAGGCACCATCCAACAACAATCTGAAGTTGAGGATTGCTCTTTAGAAGAGAAGAAATGGAGTCTGCATTCACAGTGCTCTGACTGCACACAGACCTTTTCTTTCTGAAGTCCAGCAGGATGCTGCGTAATGCCCTTGCCAAATTAGGGACTTCGGAAAAACAACAAGAGCAACAGAGAGGTGGTGACACCAATTGCAAATAGGCTGGAGTGACACAGTCCAGGGCCGGAGCCCAGCTGGCATGTTCAGGCAGGCAACAGCAGGTCCCAGAGAGGCTGCATGTGGCTATTGCAAACAGTTTGGTCTGGCAGGGACAGCACTACCAGAGAGGAAGGGAGAGACGCATCCAGTGGCGTTGCAAAACATCTGCAAAGTTTTTGCAGCTTTATCTATTAACCCTAGGAGTGAACAACATTAGCTGGTACACAAGCACCTTAGAAACTGGCAGAGTGACTTCAAAAATATTAGTAATATCTTGTTAAAAAAAAAAAAAAGAGTTCAAACTTCACTTTTAGATAAATTCCTGGCTATTTTGACCAGGGAAAGATGGTTTTAACCCATGGACTCCTGGTGTCAGCGTAGCGATGAGTTAGGAGGTAGGGCTGTCATTTTCATTCCCCACAGCAGAGACCACAAACACCCCAGAATGAATCAGTCTAAATTGCTCCAGAAGTGAGCTGCAAAACCTGAAGCCAAGCAACAGCTAAGGCCTGGAGCCATCCTAAAGTCTGCTCAGCCAAAATGAAAAGTTTCCAGCCTTCAAACAAGGGGATGAGCACTTCAGCTCCTTTTCCAGCCCCACTTCCCAAAACAGCCTCTGGGCAGGGTTCCTTTATTACATCGATTTAGTTTATTGACTTTTTTTTTTTCCTGCAGGATTTTTATCTACACGTTTATCTGACATCCTCTGTTCCTTTGTCTGTTTGCATCTCTTATAATTTACCCTCTACTCATAGTATGTTTATCTTTATGTTGGCTCATCCTTTCCTGAACCTATGAACTGTAATATCCCAGCGGCCAGCAGGCTTCTTGTTGCCTTAGTTGTGAGTACTAGAGGAAAAAATGTACTAATGCTTATTTTTAGTGTGCTCCTCCGATAGCCAGCCCTGGGAACTCCAGTCTCCTGAGGACTGTGGAGTCTGATATTGATGTACAGACCTGGCGTCAAATGGAGACACCGAGTACTAAGGGTATCAGGCCCAGCTTTGAGACAAGCGGTGTCCCCGTGCTAGTGAGAAGTGAGGAATAGAGGTATCCCCTGGTTGCAGACCATAACTATTCAGGTAGAGGTTCTAGGTTCAGCAGAGTGGCTCAGACAGATGTATGTTTGTTGCTTGCAGTGTTTGCTGTTAATTACAGCCCTATCTGAGCTGATTTACAGGCTCCTGGGTACAGAACTGTCACTGATTTCAGCTGGAGCTCTTGTGTTGGTGACTCTGTAAATCAGAGCGCTCCCTGCCAATCCCATAAAGATGCAAGCAGGCAAGCATTCCCACCAAAGTCCACCTAAGGTTTTGCATGCTCAGAGCGCTAAACATGTCCATGGATCAGTGCAGAATAAAGAATCCCGAGCTGAAATAATTGCAGCTGCACTCAACACTCAAACTTTGCACCCTGACAGCACAAAGCACACGGAGAAGAGGTGGAAAACAGGAGTGAGATCCCTTTGTACCTACTATCAAATTACAACTGCCTCAATAGAATTGGTCTTTCTAGCTTGCTCTCTTGATGATATTGCTCAAGCACTCACCCAGGGCAGCTGCCGTGCAGTGTGCAATCATGAAGCCAGAGTTCAGACCTCCTTCAGTGACTAAAAATGCAGGCAGTTCGCTGAGCGAGGGGTTGCAGAGCCTCTCAATTCTTCTTTCACTAATTGCAGCGAGTTCGTGCACACCAATTGCCAAATAGTCTAGAGCCTATAAAAGAAGATCTCATTAAACCAGATGACAGAAACAAACAAACCAATAACCCAAACCAGCAGCTAAAATGTTTTTTTTTTTCTTTCTCCAAATACTTGATTACCTTTGCAGGATATTCACCATGAAAATTTCCTCCAGAAATGGTCTCTGCTCTTTTGGCAAACACCATCTTTAAGGAGGAGTTAAGGCACAAACATGAGTGAAATACAGTTTACATGACAGATATCTGTCAGTAATCAGAACGTCTTAACTGAAGGAATGTTTGTGCTAATAGGCTTTTATTTGCAAGCACATTATATTACATTTGCATGTTCACTTTTCAGAAAATGAAGACCCAATTTCAGTTCTCCTATTTTTTCAAATAGACTACATAAAATGAGGCCTTTGATCGGGGGTGGGGAGGGGTGCAAAGAAACACATGTGTTTGGATCCTAGCATAGTTTCTTAGTTCCTTGGTAGATTGTCTCCATGGCAGATACAATTTTAGACAGGTTACAAGCAGTAATGCCTATCATCAGCTATGGATGTTATGTTACGTATAGCATTATTATACTGCTAAGGGGAATCTGGCCTTGCTCAGCACTAATTCAAGAGCTGCCCACAGAGTTTACCAGGCTGAGCCACGATGAGGCTTACCAGCCACACGCACTTTGTCTCCCTTCCCTGACTGAGAGCGAATCTTGCTCTATAGTGCAGGTTTCACTCATGCTGCACCAACAGATGTTTCCTATGACAAGTCACCATCCGCCTACATCCATTTGGTTGCCAAGTCCCATCTATCTACACATGCAATACAAGCGTATAGAATCTCACCGAGGAAACCTTTAACATGCGCTAAACTGCATGCACACACGGTTTCCTTGCCCAGACACACACTTGCATGCACCAATGCAGACATGAAGAAAGGAAGTGAGGTTGCTGTTGCAACCAATGGTAGTTATTGACTGAAGCCAGTTATGGCTTTTTTGCCTCCTATGCAAACAATTATATAGAAGAAAAGGATAAAAAAGGCCAAGCAAAATTTTACATAGAAATAGAGTCATCAAAAAGATACAGGGTTGTCCGTAGCACTATTGATTTCAGTCATCATGATGTCCTTCACAAAAGCAATTGTATCATTTACAATTCCATGGACCTAGAACAAAAGACGTTAGCACCTGAGCTTAGTATCTACACTTAGTTCATCTTCAGGATGCTGACTGAGCTGCAGGCACCCTCTTTCCCATCATCCCAGTCTCTACATCCACACATGAAGATGGTCTTGTATTTGTTCTTAAAATCAGGAGCATCACTATGGGACACTGCCCATCCTAGACACCCAAAAGACCATGTTTACTATTGTTGTGACAGTATTGCTAAAAGGGTAGTCTGAATATGTCATTCTTTACTTGTTTGGGTTGGTTTACCCTAAAAGGAAGATAAGATACTTATTCAGTAGCAGAAGTGTTATTAGGAGAGAAGTAACCTTACAAAGCCCCCCACAGAAAACAAAAACTGTTGTTAATTAACTTCCATTAATTCCACTGATTTAATAGCTTTGCTCATGTTAAAACTCACGGGGTCGAGTTCTTCCAGTATGTTAGAGATACTACAGGTAGATGAAAAACCTATCACTCTGGCTGCTTCTGGAAACACCTTTCCCCAGTTCATAGTGCTAGCATCAATGCAGAATAAATGCCCTACAAAGCCTGCCAGAGTAGAAACCAGCACCTTTCCCCTGCTTCTGACACTTAGCCTCTTTCAGATCTGAACACAGCTTTGTTAGACACTGCCTGACAGGTGCATGCATGGGATCAATGAATTACATGTCTCCATTCATACTAACTTTGAAGTGAGGGAGAAGCAAAATAAAACCGCTTTCTCTAATGGAGTCAGACAGTGCATAGTTAGCAGTATTTCTGATGTGGGAACTTCTTCATCATCTATCTAGTGCTATGAAAAAGAAATAAAAGTCAGTTTTTACCTGAGGACAGCAGCGCATTGTGTATGCATCCTGAACTCGGTCACAGAACCTGTGGCTCTCTAGAAGGAACAAGGGAGGAAAAAACCCAAATATTCCTCACACAAAAGCATATGGGCTACTGCTGAAAGACCCAGCCGGACCTGTGTAGCCTCAAAGGGTGAAGGCTAAGATTGTTCACCTGCTATTTCTGATGGATGATGGTCAGAATCTAGAAGGGATCTGAATCGAAATGCCACTTCAGCCTGCCCTGGATGTGGGCGCACTGCGTGGATATCTAGTAAAACAAGTTAGACCGTTAGGTTTTGCTTGTGTTGTCAACAGCTGTCAAGCAGACAGACAGGAAAGGCCCAGTACCCACCAGTGTCAAAGGCCCTTGTTGTACCCTTCAAGACCTCAAGTGTAAGGGCAGCGATTATGTCAGCTTGCCTAGCAATAGCACTGGCTCTTTCAACTGCTTCGCATCCCAGCGAGGTGATCATTTGTGTCCCATTGATGAGAGCCAGACCCTTCAAAGAGAGAGCAGATGTTAAGCAAATTCATTGTAGCTATTCCACGCACTGTGATAATTCCCCATCTCTGTGATAATTCTCCTTCTCATATGAATGATTTAAAGACCTTTGCTCAGCTTCCTGGATCATCCTGAAATCATAAAATGCAACAGCTTGACTGGACATCTTTGCTTCATAAATTATCAATGGTCATGACCCTACTAAGGCATTATAGACACCCTTGGAGCTCCAGTAGTTCCAAGCAAGAGGTTTATTTCATGTTATTTCAAGCTTAAGCAAGAAAAGTACAGGAAATCTCTATTCCTTTCCAGTTCTTCGGAAGCAGAATGCTATTTTTATTCATTTCTTCTTAAGTTATTAGTTAAACCAAAGGAGTTATGAGCATGGGGGGTGCAAAAACCAATCATAATAAGGAAGTGGAGAATTAAAACAGCATTAGAAGTTATAACTGCTTTAAAAGATTCATTGAGTTCAGTTAAAACTAGCTTCACGTTTGTTCTAAACAAACATGAGGCCCATGGGAGCCTTCCATTTGCCTTTAGGAGACACTGGATTTGGCTTCTTGCTCCTGGTGCTGTTTTACAGCTACTGAGGCCCCTTACCAGAGAGCTCCACAGCCCTCAAATCTGTTGTGTTCCAATGTAAACTTTAATAGTTGGAGTGAGATTCATCTCACCCAGTTTTAATGATCTAGAGGTCAGATAGATACCTGGTTCAAGTCAGTCATCTGAGCTCCAGTTATGGTCAAAGGCAGATAGATACCTTGAGAGGGCTTCTTAGACAGCTGTTTCAGGATGATGTGAAGTGTTTTCTGAAGATGCCCATCTCTTCACCGACCACAGAGCCAATCTAAACATCAAGCTTGGGTCTGACATTTCAAGTCAAGTAGGGTGACACTAGGAGAGGTGAATCCCACTCCCGGTAATACTTCATTAATATCATTCTGGAGCTTGATTTAAAATGACCTTTAATTCATTTCAGGTTTAAATTGCTAAGTATAAAGCAACTAGTGACTATGCTTGTTTTTCATCAGCTGGCATCATTATACTTTATTACCTCTTTTGGTTTCAAGGTAATTGGTTTCAGACCATGGGCTTCCAGGACCTATGAAGGAGTTTAATGACAAGGTAATTAATGAAAAATGTTTTTTGGTAATGCAACCACCAAAACTTTTAAATCTTAAAAGTTTCCATAAAAAAAAAAAAATTAACAAATTCCTTAAGTGAAGGGACAAAGAGAGCTTTATATCACAAACATTTAAAATATTTTTTTCTGCTGGGCTAAATAAAGGACAGCATTTTTGAGCTTCCAAACTAGCACCTCATTTCCCAGTGCCAGTAAAAGAAGGTAGTAGGAGCACTGAAGTGAGATACTGTCACAGCCCATTAACATCTACCATGTATTAGCTGATGGGAGAGAGTAATAGGAGAGAAGGCTGGAAACATCTTGGGAAAGTAGTTCTGCCTACGCCCTGCCTCATAACAGGTTTGGCTTGGCATAAACTATTCCTTCATAAATGATTCCCTAGCCCTTCCTATAGAAAATCTCCAATGACAGGAAGAGTCCTACTCAGTTTATTCTATACATGTCTATTCCATAGGGCAATCGCTCTTGTGGGAAATAGAGGAAAGGTATAACCTTGATTCTGATGAGAGTCCTCTCAACCTTTCCAGCTGAAGAGGTAACACATCTCAGAGGTATACAACTGTAACTTCTGGTCCCGAAGGTCCACCACACTGGCCTGCTTCTTCCCTACTCCTCTCCCTGTGTAGTTCTCAGTACTTCTCCAGCCTACAGTGATGGTACAGCTATCAATCCATGAATAAATCTGGTGTTCAAATATTCATGGATAGGAGTGATAGGTATAGCAGAATGAACTACCATGAAAGACTCTGGCAGAGCCAGACCTGGAGATATTCAACACTAGATCAATCTGCTGATGTATTAGTGACAGAATAACAATTAATTAAAAATTAATTCCATTGTAAAGCTTCTGTCTTGTAAAGGAGGATGCTACAAAGGTTCCCTGTAACCCTAGTTAATCTATCAAAAAAGAAATGTCCAAAGCTGTGTATTCACTTAAAGCCATTACAAAATCAGTAGAAATTTTGCCGATAAGTTCCTGCCTCCAATAAATCTCCAGTTACTCTCAGCATTTAAAGTTTTGAATTTGAGAGGTGATCTTGTGTTTGTTGGAACAGTGTCGATGTTTATGGAGCTGAAGATGTAGAAACAGTTCTTTCACAGCTGATATCACATCCTGTCCCTCTCTCCAGGTCCTAACTGATGTCACTGCAGTATCTTGTGTTGCAATACTATGGCATGATATTTCTTTAGGACTTAATAACACACTGCATATTCATATCTGCTCCAGTGACATGTGGGTCAGTTATTCCATTCTCATGGATCCACCTTCCTCAAGGTAGAGGATGAGTTGCTAAAGGCAACCTAGTCCCAATTCAAACTGGTACAAAAAATCCAAAGACTTTTACCTGTTATTAATCTGAGCAAAAGCTCTCTTTCTCTCCTACATGCAATTTGGCAAATGAGCCAGCAAGCAGAAACCCCCACCCCAATCAGCTGCACGAGTCTTACATATTTAGCATCAGCCCAGCCACTCTTTGGGGACCACATCTTTCCCTCTCCAATTAATCCCAGAGCAAGATGAGAGAGGGGGGCCAAGTCTCCGCTGGCTCCAACTGTCCCTTTCTCAGGGATATAAGGAAGGCAGGACACTAGAAAGAAAACAAAAGTGACTCCTGTTAGAGCTTCCCCTCGATACACTCCCTGGAAAACAGAGAAGCCAGAACATGAGTGTGGTCACAGTAACATCCTGCAATCACGGTCAATGGCACCAACAGGACTATTCTCATTGCAGACTGGGATTTGCCCCTGCTTGCAGGATAGCTGCAGTTTATAAAGAAACCAATTCCCTTCTGCATTTAGTTCTGCATTTAGTTTTGGAGTGGGGGGACCACAGCTCAGGGTGTTTGCATCTACAGCCACACAGCCAGGCAGGTAGAACATCACTCCTCTCAGCTCTCCATGGCAGGGTGACCACCTGGTGTGGACAAAGCTACCTCTTCATTTCTCACTCCACTAAACATTGGTAACTCCTATGAACCATCCTTGAGCCCTTTTCCCCCCACCCCAGCCCTCTGAGCACTGCATGTGTGGAAATGAAGAAACAGAGCCCAGGGAACTGCAGAAAAAACAGGGAAGGGACCAGTCTGTTTCTTTGCTTTTGCAGAGTTAAACACTGAACTGCAGCTCCTTCACCCGCTGTGGGAGGAGAAGGAGGAGGTTGCAACGGAGAGCAGCGCTGCACAGAGAGAGAAGGTGCTCTTTGCTCATCACGGCCACACTAGCATGCCTCTCCAGAGGGACCGTTAATGGACATCAGCTAACAAACAGCACAGCCACCCCTTTGGTTTCCCTGCCGCAATGTTTGGCAAGGCCACCCAGCTTTAACTGCTTTGGCAGCCATGGCCACGTGAGCTGCTGACCAGCTGTGTGCTTCTGCGCAGCTGCCTTGTAGCCCTTGCTCATGACCACTTGTGTAGGTCTCAGGGGATCTACACACAAAAACAGGTGCTGCTCAAGTGGGTCTGCTTGACAAACACCAACACGTGCAGTTTTCTACGTGGTAATAGCCCCACCCAAAAATCCTGGCATCCCAAAAGATGGTGGCACATGCAACAGGACAAAAGTTAGAGACTTGAGCCTTTGTAGAAGAGCTTGCCCAAAGTCAGAGTCATGCTCTCAGTCAAGCTTAGTCTTGAACTAATTACCTGACTTCTCAGAGGCTCATTTCCCAAACTTCTACCTGTTGCATCCCTTTCTCTCAGCCTTTCCTGTCACTTCTGCTCACACTCCATGTTCTTCAACAGAGGAACAGTCTCTAGCCATGATCTTCTACAGGACCAGTCACAGTCGAGCTTTGGTCCTGATCTCTCACAACTACCTAGTTAAAAGACCAACATCATAGCTCGATCCATTGAGCTACACCCTTTAATGAAACAGTTAAAAGGAAAAAAAAAAGGGAAAGGGGAATTTTCTTTAAACATCTTTTTACCATTAAATGCTTCAATAACTTGCTGGAGCGTTTCTAGGGATATTCCACTGTATCCTTTTGCTAGGACATTGATCCTCAGCGCCAACAGCATGCGAGATCTCTCTGGGCTCAAAGGTTTCCCCACACCTGAAACAGTAATCCTCTCAGTTACTAACCCACTGGCAGAAAAGGGAAAACACCAAGAGATTTCTTATTACCTGCAGAATGCGAACGAACCAAGTTCACTTGAAGCTCCCTATGGGGGGGGGCGGAAAAAAAAAAATATGTAAAAACCCAAATAGGTCTTGTCAGGTTTTATTTTTACAAAGCAAAGGGAAATACTGAAGCAACCATCTCATCTAACCAGAGTATAAATTTATGGGGTCGAATTGCTCCCTCCTCTTCCTTTCCTGAAAAGAAAGGATGGAGAAAGCTGCACACACAACTTACCTCAGCTTACTGTTTGGAATGACAGTCCTGGCAAACTTCCCAAACCCTGTGGTGATTCCATAAACAACTGCAAGAAACGTACGCTGCTGGTTAGGGAGGGAACCCCATAAAGGTTTCTAAACAAGTAATAATTAGAGGTAAAAATATTTACCCGTCTGTTCCTTTACAATCCTTTCAATCACTTCTCGTGATTGTTTGACTTTAACTTCAGCTTCAGGTGTGAGCTACAACATAGTTTAAATATAAGTTTATCTTTCATTATTTAAGTTTAATTGTAGAAAGATAAACACATAATTTTTAGCTGTATTTGTTCAGGATCTTTACCTTTATCTTGTAGAGCCCCTTTCCTAAATTGACCAAGTCCTCCGTTGTTAAGCTGTTGCCATCTAAAGAAATATACTACATCAAAGAACCACCTTTTAGTTTGGAATACGTATACTTATAAAGCTGCTTAATAATCAGAACTGAAAAAAAAAATACAGTCAAAACTCAGCAACAACAGGAAGCTCACTCACTCATTCATAAGACAGGAACTCGCTAACAAAAACATAATAAGCATATTATACTTTAGATTCCTAGACCCAGCCAATCTAACAGCCCCTGCTCTTGTGAATGCTGCAGTGGCTGAACTTTCAGTATGCTCTGGTGAACAGCAGGATTTGTTACCAAGCTGTAAAATCATTGGCAATTCCTACCTGTTCTGGTTCTCGGTATTTGCTGTATCTGAAAGTTCTGTAAAGGAAAATAAAGGGCAGACAGGATTTCACAGGTAGTGACCATTCGATTACAGCTGGCAATGTGTTTTAAGAACGAAGGAACACTAAAAGAATGAGGAAATCTAGGAAATTATAAATTTGGAATTATAAAAAAGTTCACAAAATGCTAAAAAAAGGATACAAATGAACTCCTTCTGGCTGAGATGGTATGAAATCTGGAGACACTATATCTCCTTCTATAACTAGAAGAAATATGCAAATAAACATGAACAGGATTAAATTGTATTCAACATGTAAAGGAATTTGTTATTAATTGCAATACACACCAGTAAGAATTATAATTTGCAGTTATCAGCCCCAAATGTATTTGTATGCTTCTAGGAAAATAATGAGGGATCATGTAGTTTATTTAGGGTACTCTAAAGGCAAAAGAGCTGCCCAACTTGGACACATGCTCTATACCCCATACAATCAGATAGCTTATACAAATCATATACAAATGATGTATATAGAATCCTGCAGCTTCTATAACTTATATAGTTCTATACTTCAAAACTAAGGGTGCATTTTGGTTTTTTTCCATAAAAATCTTAGACGCTATCTCAGACGCAATTTTGGATAAACTAAATGACAGTTTGCTGACTCAGATGCCAACGTGGTTGCTCTGCGACACGTTGCTTAAGGTTTTGCTTACCAACTTCAACAAATTCGTTGTCCTCTAGAGCATCCTCCACTGTATCATCAAGATCCAGCAAGCCAAGTCCCTTGCACCTTCGAATGTAAAATTTTACTTCTTCCACCGAGGCAAATCCCCCGTTGTCAGGTTTGTTTTTCATGTACCGTCTCACAGCTTCCTTTCCCAGCCACCCGACTGTGTTCGTGCAGTTTAGGCATGGCACTGCCAGCCATTCTCCTCGGACATGCACCGTGTATCTTGGCATGCTTTCTCTCCGAAATTGTCCCTTGACCGAGAAGGGCTGCAGCGTGCAGCAGCCACGCAACAGCCTGAAGAGCAGTCTCTAGCTAGAGTCCAGTGTTGCAACCAGATAGAGGCAAAAATCCACCCCCAAAATCCCCACCTTAGTAAATAAGCGAGATCAACGTATCCACCTGACTTCATCCAATCAAACCAAACCCAGGGAGCACACCCTTTTCAAGGAAAGGCAAAAAAACCCCCTATTACCACAGGATTTTTTTTCCAAAGATCACATCAGGAATACAGACATGAAAATCTAGGAGCTAGAGTTTATGTAGCAAGAATAGATAAACAGATCAGAATAAGCTGGAATGCAACTGTTTTAAAAACTGAAGGGTTTAACAAAAGTTAACGGAGTTGTCACCTGGCAGTAGATCACGCTAATGAAAACCTCCATGAGGGACAGGGCTGGAAGATAGTCACCCTGTTATGGGTTGGTCATGGCTGCTAGGATTGAAAGGAGACTGGATTATACCCATACACCTCTACTGGATGAGAGCAGGCTGTGTAGGAAGCAAACCTGCTTTGCTCAGTCCAAGCTGAAGTTAAAGAACATAATTTTGTATCGTATGGGAGGAGAAGATTAATGAGTTTCCCTCTGTTACCCTTTCAGTTATGCTCTGGAAGATGTTGCTCGAACAGGTAGCACAAAAATTAGGCCACACCTGCCACTATGGAGACCGGTGCTGCGGTCCAGATGGAAAGCAGAAAAGATGTGGAAAAATACCTGTTAAGATGGTGCCAAAATAAAGTTTAGCAACAACCATGTCGACACAGAAGCTCAAAATACCTTTGCCTTTAGAGACAAAACAATAACAACACTCGCAGTCTGTGCTACCCACAATACTGTTCTCAAACAAGGGGACTACTAAAAAGTGCATTTACCTGGGGTGAATTATGGTGGGGAATTTTAACTTAAGACCCATCGGTGGAAGTCTCTATGTGGGAGACATTGCCCCTGCAGAGCAGGACAATGCTCGTGAAAGCCAAGCCTGCCACTATTTTTTTTTCCTGGCTCTGACAGCAAGAAATCAGCATTAGCTGGCAGCATGAACTCCAACTGCCAAATCACTGCATACGATATATGGGCTTTTATGACAAAATGTTACCTCAAAACTAGTAACATAAACCATTTCTAAAACAAAGAACAGGAGTTTTCATTGCAATCTGATAGCTTGAACCAGAACCTGTTAACAGCAGATACCCCCTCCTCTTACCAGCGCCTTGCCTGAGAGAATCCCTGTGCATTCACGTGATGCTGTAGAAAAATTCTTTTCAGTGAGTTTTCCAGCAGAAGTTATCACTCATTCAGAGTAGCAAGAAGAGAATGAATGGCTCATTAGGTCCTGAAGACAAGAAAGCCTCTCAGTTCTTTACACACAAGGAAATTACACTAATTCTGGTTCCAAAAAAAGCCAGTATTTATTGCATTTATTAAAAGCTGAGTGGCACAACATTGCCAGAAATAATTTACACTGATTTTTGAGCCTCAGTCACCTAGGAGTTAGTTTTTCTGGCACTTTTATTTAAACTGCTTAGACATATGTAGGTTAAAGTTGAATAGAAGAGCTTGGGATGCCTTGAATCAATAACATCCAACAGGATATGTTCATGCCTTAATTTATATTAGAGCTGCTACCATGGAAAGATGAATCTCCTGGTAAAGTACGTAACTTAGCTCACATGAAAGCTTATACTGATCAAAACTCAGATCAGAAATAAATTGACAGACTCTCCACTCCCACTCTATGTGCTATTATTAAACCCAAACCTTTTGCCATGACCTATGTTTGGTACCTTCCTCCTCTAAAATAGCACTTTTTTTTTTTCCTCTTTCTTACTCCTCCATACACGGTTACCTCTGTGTCAACAGATTTAATTTATGCTAACTGATCATTTCCAGGAAAAGCAGTTCTTGTCAAACTCACTTCAAAAAAAACACCTGTAGATGGCAGTACTCACAACAGTTTCACCTAAACCATCAAGTTGAACTGAAGTGCTGCAGCAATTAAAGGAAACACAGTCCTCCGATTGTTTTTTACCTTATTTCGAAGTTGTTATATTAGCGTAAGTGGTAGTGCCCAGAACTGGTTAAAAAATGGCAATATCAAAAAATTCAAATGGGGGAAAGAAAGACTTGGGCTTTAGCCCCCCCCCAATAATTAGAAGTTTTGAAAATATACAGTGGGTTGAAATAATTTAAATAAGTTACTAAAAGCATAGCAAGATATTAAATCTGAAATTTGGTAAAATGCCCAGGTTTGCTAAAAAATGAAAACAAGTATTTCAGACAACTATTAGTGCACAGCATAGGATCCAATAGGAATAATTAAGTAAACCCACCATATTGTGATTAATGTGAAGAGTTGACTAATGTAACAAAGCCATGACAAATAGGGCTAGACAGAAATGCTGCTCTAACACTAGAATGCTGTGATCCATTCAGATCGTCTTCTCTTTGACCCATAATAAAAATTTCTCCCACAACAAAGAAGAGTAAATAAAAAAAACCCTATTATTTCAAATCTTTTTGTACAGATCAATACACAGACAAGTAGACAATGAAAAGATTTATTTTTTAGTCTTCAGATACTTGAAGTTTTAACCACGTTGCTATGAAAAAGAAAGCTGTGCACAAAGAGCCATACCATCCACCAATTAATTTTCCATGTTTTTACATTCCATGACTGACAAATGAGTACATCTCAGAACAGCTTTTTTGCGTGTTCTGAAAATTGCTTGTAACAAAGCCATTCCCCCAATTCCAGAGATTTAGCAATTTTGCTGTTTTACTTGGAGGTGCAAAATAGAAAGTACTGAACTTGATTTGGAAAATTCATTTTAAGCTAAATTAGTACCAAAGCAGCAGAGCATTTTATGGCAGTCAAGCACACATATCAGCAGTTTGTGGAATCAGTCTCTTCTTTCAGCAACAAGAAAATTTCAAAGAAATCAGTAATTTTGTCACTGATCCTGCTTCAAGTCTTTGCCCACAAGCATTGAAGTGACTGGGTGCATAGAGGCTCTATGCTCCAGAAATGTCTTGACAGCCAGATCTCGACACTTGTCAAAATTGTAGAGGTCCCTGTAAAAGAAAGAGAGAAAAAAAAAGCACCATTACAACAATCTATGAAAATAGTACAATGGGGATTTTCTCAAGGTTTTACTTTTCCCTTGAAAGCCTCACATTAAGGTGTGTACTGGGAGACTAAGCTTTTTTCTATTAAAAAAAAAGTCAGCAAGTGGAAAGCAACTCTGAAGATAAGCTTGTTCACAGTATACAGAAAATTCTGTATTATATCACTTCAAAGCATAACATAAATACATGTACAATGTCAAGTATTATACATTCCATTATACTAAAAATGCCAAGAGCATGAGCTCCTGCAATTTGGAGATTACTTTTACCTGAACAAGGGTCGAGTAAACTTCATCCTGCCCTGATCTGTTGCCATTTTTAGAGCCAGAGGAATAGCTTCTTCCCACCTGGACTTGATGCAGAGGCGCAGCCATCTGGTGTGGGGGGGGCGGAATTACACTTTTATTTTCATTTGCGGTGGTTAGTTAGCTTATGATTCTGTTCCCATAAACACTCTGAGCAGTGCTACGTCATCATGGGAAGGAGATTCTAGCTAAGTTCAACATAAAATATTTAGCATCTGACTAGCACATTACAAAAGTGTACTTTTCTATAAAATAGAAAAAATTTTTTCAAAGTTTTTCCAAAATGGTCTGATTATTTTCTACAGATATCTTTTTATTTTATATTACAGTAGTGCCCAGTTTCATCATTCAGAATTAGAGCTGAATTATATAGCACTTGTCACATTTGACCAAGGGATTAAAAAAAACCAAACCAACCAAAACACCCAAACAAAACATCACCAGCAACTGGCATGTGCTTTTTTTGTTTTAAAAATAAGAAGAAACTGATCATATTACAAGAAGTAGGAACGATACTGTATGGTAGTTAAGGCAGAATAACTGTTACTATTGCAAAAGTATCCAAGTACATAACAGTAGCAAAATATGCAATACTTCAAGATATTTATAAAGATTACTTTCATCCTCAACAATACCCTTTTTTAAACAAGTGACGTGTAAACACAATGTGTAAATACAAAATAGAAGAAATTAGGATGGCACAAGAATCAAGCCATTTAGCTAGAAGCATTTCCTACTTGTTTAGATACTTCCTTTGATATTTACTTTTTTTAGATGAGACAAAAGCTTTGTGATAGCAAGCATTAACATGTGACAAAAACGTTTCCACATTGTGTTGAAAAAAACACTGGCACATCAGCAGAAGAACTGATTAGGTAAGTCCAGAAGACCTGTTCCTGACTAAATTTTTTGAAAGATTTTTTCAGGCGTGTTTGAGTCACAGACAGGATCACTATTGTATTATCCAATACCATCTCCAAAATAAAAGTTATCAGGTCATCAGGTTCCTTTGCTAGCATGACAGATAAAAATAAAACACAGCTAATCCACTGCTCACTTCCAGTTTTTCTACTAGACTACACTTACCCAATTCATAAGTAACAGAATACC
>WAAD01031615.1:3363-15297 GCA_013389945.1 Fregata magnificens
GATGATGGTGGTTGTACTCCAATGTGAAAGAAATCAGGGCATCTTTTTGTTCACTGCTGCTTTGTCTGTGTTTCATTTTTGAAACATCTCAGTGTACACACTGAAATAAAAAATAAACATAGTTTATGGGGTAGGAGAGGGGAATATAAAAAAAGTAATTAAAATTATAGAATAATTTATTTTGGGATGCTATCCGGAGTTGTTACTAGGTAGAGAAGGTGGAGGGTCTTCCTTGGTAAACAGTTTTAGACAAAGTTTTCTCAGTCTTAACTTCTGTCTCTCACACATTTTCAACTCTCTCACAGAAGACAGTAGCTACAGGTCAATTTGGCTTTCGACCTAATTATAACATCACAAAATTGATATTTCATCCCAATGTGACATAAAATGCAATGTTAAATAAAAAGGCAAGATTTCAGAGTTTCAGAACAGAGTAGAAGTGAATCAAGAGAAATAGGAAACAGGTGGCAATAAAGCTCTTTACGTGAAGAAAACAAACGGAATAACTGGACGATAACATAATGGGCTGCAGTAGTATGGTGTTTTCCCTTACTTTTGTAGGTCTGAACACTGTCTCTTCATCCTTATGGAGTTCTGAGTACGGGAAACTGTGTCCAGATACCCTACTCATTTTACAATTTTCATCCAACTGCATTATTCGTACTGGAGGGTGGGGTGTCTTTTTAGGCGTTTCTAGTATTGTCTAATCTGTATTTGATAATTGGCTAGCTTCTGTGAGATAAGTATTGTTTTCATTTTATTAACAGTCAAGGCTATATTTGTATTAGAAGACTTTCATGTGAAAGGTTTGTCAGTGGGTGCTCTCTCCGTCTTTCTCTTTCAGTATTAATAAAGTAGGTAGTATTTTTCACTTCAGGATTTTTTTTTTAAATTATTTATTGTGTTTCATCACCTTCAGCTGATGGTGAAGGAGGGATGGAAGATGAAAGTCGATCAGTCAGTGGGTTTCTCCACTTTGACACTGCTTCCAAAGGTAAGCATTATGGCTGTTGATTATTTCTCAGTAAAGTTTTTCTGATCTTGAATGGGGGGAGGGCCACCTCTAGAAAGGACGCTTTGAAAAAGAAAATAATAGACTTTTAAACAGCAGCAGTACATGGAACAATTATTTAGTGTGGGGGGAAAAAAATGAATTTTAGAACCTTGACGGAGATGGTTGGAGTGAGTGGAAAATACTGGACTGGAAAGGAAGTTAGAAGAGTCTATGTTTAAGTGTCTATGGAAGGGCAGAATGGGAGGGTGGCAGTCTATAAATTTACTGCTAACAGTAAAACCAGTGAGACTGCTAAGGCTGAACATATTTATATTTTCATGGCAAAGAATATAAAATCCAAGTAAGTAACTTCAGATTCCTTACAATGTTTCTAAGTCTCAACAAAAGACTGCATGGTTCTCATTGAAAACCAGCCTGCTTTTATTTAGGAGAAAAAATTAGAATCTTGTATTTGTAAATATTGGATTACATGCATACATAATGGGAGAACAATACAGTATAACACAAATTAAGAATTTAAGGCTCTAGAAAATGTTTTTAAGCCCCTTATATAGATTGATAGCACTTTCTCAAGATGTAATGTTTTCTTTTGAAACTTTACACGTTAAGATTTGGATTTAGAAAGGTTAAGTTAGGCTCCTATTGTCAATTTTTTTTGTTTTCCCCTTGATATTTCTGAATACAGTTTGAATTTATTTACATTTCCAGTACGCAGGAAGATCTTAAGTATCCTGGATTCAATTGACTTCAGTCAGGACATTCCAGAGCCTTTACAACTGGATTTTTTTGACCGGGTTCAGATTGAGCAAGTCATTGCTAATTGTGAGCACAAGAATGCGCGTGGACAAGTGGTCTGCAATGTCAAGGTGTGCAGTGATCTATGTTCTTAAGTTGCATGTGCTATTTTATATCTTGTTAATACTACTAGTACTACTACTACAAATGATCAGTGTATTAATAATACTTTGAAACTTGCTTTCACATAAAAAGTATAGCTGTTTCAGATATGTGCATAATTTATGCAAGCTATTTGGATTAGTTTATTTCTTCTTCTGCATTGCACACACTGATTTCTCATTTGCAGTAGGCAGATGCATCAGTTTAAGACACTTTCAGGAAATATTTTCTATCTTAATGTTTTTCCCATCTTGGAACACCTAAGTGATATTGCAGATATGGCATCTACTTCATGTATTTCATTGGTCTCCAGTACACAATTACGTACACAACATAGTTGTGTACTGCAGCAGTTCTTAGAGGCTTTAGTTAAGACAGTGTCACATTGTGATGAATACTTGCAAGTGTATGATAAATAGTCCTGAAGAATTTGTGATGTGAGAGACAAGGGACAGAGCAGGAGTGGAATGTAACATAAAAGTGATCTTGATGGTGATAGGAATGCAGTTATTCTATATTAGGAACCAGGTATTCTATATTGTAAAATGTATTTAAGACTTGAGAGGAACCATACCCTTCCTTCTGTGCTAGAGGACTATAGTGGAGGTTGAAGAGGAAAGGGAGTGTGATGTGTTAGAAAAACTCATGAAAGGACAGAACAACTTAGGACCAGAAGGAGATTAATGAGTGCAAAAATGAGAAGTGCCGTGAGCAGGGAAAGAGACTAGACAGCTAAAAGTACTGCAGTCAGAGAATGAAGTATGGGAGAAACCTAAAAAATACGTAAAACTTAGTTGAATCTCAGTCATTCAGTTGCATCTGTCAGTATGTAGCCATCTCCTAAATACTTTTAGGAGGGACAAATACATCTTCCTTGTCATTAAAGTTTCTTTTTTAACTTTTTCATTTTAGTACCTTCACAGAGTTCTGGTTGCAGAAGTCAATGCCCTTCAAGGAATGGCAGCAATAGGCCAGAGACCTTTACTTATGGAGGTAAGTATAGAAAAAGTAAACTACTGTTTGTTGTTGCTCTTGGTGGATTGCATATACTGTCAAGCAGTAAGCTTTACTATGAAAGCTTGTGGATTTGAGTCCTAACTTTGAGTTAGTAATTCTGAAGAAAAAAAAAAAAATTAAAATTTGATAAGATAAACTACTTCTTAATGTGCTGTTCTCTGAAGGACAGACCTGGAGTCTGTTTTCTTTCTTCTTGAACCTTTTCCCTCCCCATTACTGATAACAATCGCAGCTCCCACCCCACTATACAGAAAGCAGTCAGGATTGGCTGTTGACAAGTACAGTGTGTAGCAGCCAAGTTCATCTTGCCTTTCTCTCACAGGGAATGCTAATTTATTTCTCCTTTCTTCTACACGGCTACAGTTTCAGTGAACTTGGAGCTTAATTATTTTCTAAGGGTCCTGCAATCTTTTAAATTTAATTGAAGGTTGGCTAAATAGATTTGGAAGTTGAAGGATGAAGGAGAAATGATTCGGACTAAAAAGGGAAGAAAATGCACAAATAGATTTTTCATAGTTGTTTTTGTTTAGATTTTAAAGTGTATGTTAGAAAAGAATTTCTCTGGTTAATTTTTTTTTTTTTTTTTTTACTACTATGAGCTTGAGACATTCATGATGGAAAGGCCTTGTGAAAAGCAGCTCAGAAATTGATTGGCCTATCTTGTTAAAATGATTAATAGCAGCTTGTTTCTGATAAGCTGAAGATTTACCCCTTTTTTTTTCTCCAAAGACTATTACTAACAGGTAAAATTGTCATCTTGAAATCTGTCTTTGCCATTAACTTCTTTTAGCATATTATAACTCAATTTCTTTGTCATCGGTGTTCAGGAGATCAACACTATCCTGCAGTATGTAGTGGAGCGGAACAAGCTGCTGCAATGCCTCCATGCTAAGAGGCATGCCTTAGAGTCATGGAGACAACTGGTGGAAATTATACTCACTGCCTGCCCCCAGGATCTCATACAGGCCGAGGACAGACAACTGATTATCCGCGATCTATTGCAGGATGTGCATGACAAGGTAATGCTAGACTGGAAATCAACCCTCTCCTTGAACTTTGTTGCTATATCTTTTAACGTGAAAGAGAAGCTAGTCTTCAAGTAGCGTTCTTGATTGTAATAAAAAAAATTTGTCTGCCTTTAGTATTCTTTTGTTTTCTGATTGCTACTATGTTGAAGTTGACTGCACTGTGGACAGAGGGGCTACTCGGTATTTTTGCATAGCTACTGTTGAACTATGAACCATATATTGACAAATTTCAAAGACATTTCAGTATAATCCAGTATGATGGTAGTCTGGAAAGGGTGTGTGGAAAGGAAACAGCCCATTTTGATGAGGAACATAGAAGAACTCATGGAAGGGATGAAGGCAAACAGTACTGCAGTTGCTGATTTACTGCATTTAGATGACTCGCTGCAAATCCTGCCGTTGCTTCTTTTGAAAAATGAAAGAGTTGAATGAAGCTTCAGAGTAGAAAAAGTAAAGATTTTAGAATTAGAAGGGCTTTTGGAAATACAAGAGTTTGCTTTGTCTTAAAATATTTAAGGTCTAGGTGGTTTACTGCTGAATTACAGTAGTAATTTTTGAGATAGACCCAGCCATTCTCAAAGACAAAATTTAGTGAAGGATCCTTGTATTGTTTAGGCTGCTGGGGCTTCTTTTTTTTCTTTATTGTGAGAGTTATGCTCTTTGTAGTTCTCCTGATTAGACAAGTTGTGTTTTGAGAAATATATATGAAAATGTTATATTTTTTCAAGCAAAAGGTAACCTTTTGGTTTTTTGTTGTTGTTGTTTCCATTATTTTTTCTGTAGGAGTTACCTAAAAACTATTTTTTACTGGAGTATTGGTTTTGTTTTTTATGTGAACAAAATTTAAAAAATGAGAAACAAGGGAGGCCTTTGCTAGTCGAAGAAATTTCTTTCTTTCCTAAAATCTTTACACAGCAGAAATTTCAGACTCTAATTTTCTGTAATACTTAATTTTTAGTGAAGATTTTCTTAATCTGAGAAAACAATTATTGTTATTTTCTTTTGAAAATAGTTGATCTCTTGTATTAAATAAATGTATTGCTTAAAAGGAAAGCTCCTTGAGTGTCGGTGATAAAGATACCAGGTTTACCTTTTAACTGATGAAGTGAACTAAAACAGTAAATGCTAACTTTTCATTAGTGTTTCTCCACGTTGTCTTAAATGCTCCTTTGATGCTCACTTCTTTGATGCTCACCCCTTTGAGTTTTTTAAATTGTATCTTCACATTTTTAATGGAAATAGTTTTCTTAAATAGCTGTAAAGCCAAGAGGGAGTCAGTTGTTCTTTTACCTAGCTTAGGTTTACATACTTTACTAATAAAGCAACTCAGATGGCAGCACGTTCCTTCCCTTTTCCCCATCCAGATTTAATTATCATCCTGCCTGTGATTTGTGTAAATTAAAAAAAAAAAAAAAAAAAAAGGCTAATGGTCTTCTCAATTGAAATGTGTGCAGCTCATCTTTCTGAACAAGTTTCTGACACTACGGATTTTAATTTGTTTTAAATAGTGCCGTGTTAATGAAATCCTTATGCATACATAAATGAAATAGCTGTGAGAGGCTAAATTAATTGCTTTAATAGCTCATGAAATGAGACACTTTTCTACTTTATTTTTTTCTTTTTTTTTTTTTTTTTTTTTCCCCTTCTTCTTCTGTATTAAGATCCTAGATGATGATGCAGCTCAGGAGTTGATGCCAGTGGTGGCAGGGGCCGTGTTCACCCTGACTGCCCACCTGAGCCAGTCCGTGAAAACTGAGCAGAAACAGCCACTTGCACTCCCTATGGCGGGACAGTCCCAATATGTCTTGATGCTGGATGGTTCTTTTACCTCATCACCTGGCTCTGAGAGCATATCCATGGGTTTTGCTTCCATTGGTGACTCCTCCCTCCACATCATCTTAAAAAAGCTGCTGGATTTCATTTTGAAAACAGGTGTGTTGACCTTTGCAGTGCATGTGTGGGAATTCCAACCGCCAAGAGTAGAAAGATGGACTGAGCTGCTTCCTGTTACTGTAGTGAGGATTTTTATTACAATCAATTAGGTGGCTCTTACATGATTAATATAGATCTAAGTGATGTTACTAACAAAAAATTAATAAAGGCATATTATTTTTTTAATCTGAACAACAAGCAGAAGAAAGATGTGTAAATATTGCCACTGTTTTGGAGCAGCATAAACTTGCTGAATTTACTCACAAATACACTTTTACGTGAACAGTAGAACTCTGACTTAAGAAGTCTATTTCTTTTATTTATTTCTGCCAGCATTGCCATAGGAAAGTTAAATTAAGTGCCAGTGGAAGATGGTGTTACGGAATTTACATATATTTGGTTTTAATTATGAATGTTTCTTGTGAACAGGTGGTGGCTTCCAAAGAGTGAGAACGCACCTTTATGGATCACTGCTTTATTATTTGCAGATTGCCCAGAGACCAGATGAACCAGACACTTTAGAAGCAGGTATGGTCCAACTGTATTATGGAGAAGAGGGGAAAAAAAATTTGTTACTTAACCCTGAATGGTACAGTTTCTGTATGCTGAGTTGTCTTCTGGAAATAGATAGATTATGTAGATAGAAACCATCTTACTCCAAGAGCCTCTGAAATTAGTTGCATATGCTAAATGATGCAAATCTTCCTCTATTCTGACCTGTATATCTACATATGCATTCAAAATGTATTGTTCTGGATGAGGATATTAAATTTCTGACCTCCAGCGCTAAATAAGATATCTCATTTGTGTCTATTTAAACCTACGCATCATAGCTACAAAATAGTCAAAGGACTGGAGATTACTTGGACCTACTTGAAAACAGTTACAGCTGTAGAAATGTATTGCCTCTACATCCGTATGTACACTCATACCACAGTGATTCTATTAAAAAAACCCCAAACAACCCATATTATATCTGTTCCTTTAGCTGAAGACCCCTGGGGGAAGACAAACAAACAAAAAAGCATCACCCCTACCCCCCAAAAAATAAGCAAAAAATAAGCCAGCCAGAGTTGTTTCTTAACCAAGAGAGCCTATGGTAAATATCACATTCTCTCTGTTAATGGCTTAAATACTTGATTTGTCAGTGTTTCTAAACATTATTTCATCTTAGAGCTTGGACAAGGATTGAAAAACAAACTTGGGGCTAGTACTTGTGCATACAGACTCTTACTGCTATTACTTGATCAGCATTTTGAGCTACAGTAGTAAAAATACCTTTGAATTTATGACCCCTGTGTAGTTTATTGCTGGCTTTGGATTCAGCCCTTTCCCACTTAACTCACCTTGTTTACTTCCCTTCAAAACCCAGTGTTTTGGTCCCAGTGAAAGTTCTTAGGCCTGATAGTCTGCTTAAAATTATTCTAAGATTCAATACATGTAATGTAGAGTATATATTTGCAAGGGTGGTGTATGTATACAGGCACACACGTTTTTTCTGCTGGCTGGCCTGTGTGTGATATTCAGGAAAGAATGGATTTGTAGGAAAACATTTGCACTTCAGTCAAAAACCCTGTCCATTGTTTGGGGCATTCCTGTTGCAAGATAGAGAATGCCCTGAAGGATGTAGCCTCAGCTGTACTGTAGCTAAGCTAATGCTAAGCCACCCATCTTTGCATTTTTCAGTTTTTGTTTTACTTGCTTTTTACAGCTAAAAAAACAATGTGGGAACGTCTGACAGCTCCTGAAGATGTGTTTAGTAAATTGCAACGGGAAAACATGGCAATTATTGAGAGTTACGGGGCAGCTCTCATGGAGGTGGTCTGTCGTGATGCTTGTGATGGTCATGAGATAGGCCGGGTAAATAAATCTGTTCCTTTGCAATCGCTGTTCAGTTTGTTTTGAAGAACATTTTACTACTGTGCAGAAAAGGGAAATTTTGTGAGGTAGAACTAGAACATTTTTTGTAGATACTTAATCTCTTTCATGTTTCTGTCCTCCCACTCATCCTTCAAGCTGTTGAAAGTAGGGGCATACATGCATGTTAATTTTTTTCTCAAAAAAGCTATGTGTCCTATTGTTTAAAAATAAGGGTAGCAAGCTCTGCTGCAAAAGATTGTAGGTATGAACTGCTGTGGCATTTATTTGTTATTATTTTTAAATCATGGACCTACCAGTTTATTTTCCTGCTTTGGGAAGGTTTGGTGACTTCAGGAAGAAATATTTTCTGATAGTAACTTCAGTGGACAGGAATCTAGTCAGAATGTAAACTAGTTTTAAATAGCAACAGTGCTTGTTAGCAGTACTTCATTAAATATTTTGGCATAGTTATTGTTCAACAATATCTGTACTATTTTGTTAAAGAATAATAGTGAAAAGGGAATTGGCTCGTACTATACTGAAATGTCAAGAAATCTTAAAATATTTTCCACATAAAAGATTGCGATTGTAGTGCAGAAATGCATTCTGCTTTTAAGAAGCTGTTAGAAGGAACTGCTTAGCGCACTTCATATTTCTCTGTATTTGTTAGAAATCTCATTGATCTCATAGATTTAATTCTGGTTTGATTTTTCTTTTTTTTTTTTTCTGCTTTTTCTTCCCCCATCCCAGATGCTGGCATTGGCTTTGCTTGATCGCATTGTTTCAGTAGACAAGCAGCAGCAGTGGCTGTTGTATCTCTCCAATAGTGGCTACCTGAAGGTGCTTGTGGATAGCCTAGCAGATGATGATCTGACTCTTCAGAGCTTGCTCACACCTCAGCCCCCTTTACTTAAAGCGCTGTACACCTATGAGTCCAAAATGGTACTAGTACTTCAGAAATGATTTTGTGGTATGGTGTGGTTTTTTTGGTTTGTGGGGGTTTTTTGGGGTTTTTTGTTTTTGTTTTAAATAAAAGTTGTTTGTCTATACTTCACATTCATTGTACTTGGAGATATTTTACTAAAATAATAGTATTTGAAATGATGTTAAAATCAACAGAGAAAATAGTCATAATAAGTCTTATTGTGCATGTCCAATACTTATCCCTCTCTACTCTTCTCTAGGCATTCCTCACTAGAGTAGCTAAAAGTCAGCAAGGGGCATTAGAGCTGTTGCGGTCTGGAGTGATTGTGAGGCTGGCACAGTGTCAAGTGTATGACATGCGACCCGAAACAGACCATCAGGGGTAAGTGTTGGTTCCCTGGCTGATTTTGAAATTGTAATATAGTCTTGGAAGCATATGATGTCTTTTTATAGCCACAAGTCTTTTGAGTGGGTATATTTGTGTTGTGTGTGTTTCTTTAACGTATCAGTTCAGTTTAAGACTACCTTTTATTGAGAGAAAAATTCCAAATAAGTGGGTGTGAAGTTGTACTTGCATGTCCAGTTACTTAGACTATGTAAAATCTTATTTGTTTGATAACTTAGGAATTGTCTAATTATTATTACTATTATATCATTTAGACTGTAATGTTTGAAAAACAGCCTACACTGTAAACTTTTTTTGGGGGCTTTGCAGTTGGTGAACAAAAAGTGCAGAGTTTGTCTTCCCCCATAAAGCACTAATGAGAGAGTAGTGAAGTAAAAGTTATTTCAGAAATATTTTATGATGTATTTTTAAAAAAAAAAAAAAATCAGAGTTATGNGCTTTGCAGTTGGTGAACAAAAAGTGCAGAGTTTGTCTTCCCCCATAAAGCACTAATGAGAGAGTAGTGAAGTAAAAGTTATTTCAGAAATATTTTATGATGTATTTTTAAAAAAAAAAAAAAAAATCAGAGTTATGTATTGCTTGACAAGTTTCTTCGTGTGTTGCCATGTTGTTAGTCATTGTGAGATGACCGAGAGAAGATCTTGGGGAAGGAAACCGCATATTTAGGGGAAATCACCTTGGCTGATTCCAAACCTTGGTCCTTGCTTTAAATTTACAGTTCTTAGTGACACACCAGGAGTTCAAACACTTCAGAAAAATTTGACTTAGACAAGTACTCTGTTTAAAAGTGCCAATGAGATGTATAAGATTTTATGAAACCTACAGGACATTTGTAGAAGACTATCTATCAGTTGAGAATATTTAGTTTTATACATAAGAAACAGATGTCATACTTCTACAACAAAGTAATCTGATTTAATGTAGTATAATACAAAGAAGTAATTTTCTCTGCTTAAGAGAAAATGTCTGGCAGCAGCTGTATATCATAAATTTGTTGCTTTTCCAAGATAAACTCAGTTCAAGTACAGACCTGTTATTGAAATGTGAATGTTTGCAGGTTCTTGAGGGTGACTGTAGGCTGAGGCTCTGCCTTGCTAGTGGGCTTCACTTTTCTTGCACTGTTTATCTTCTTTGCTTTTTTTTTTTTTCTTTTTTTCTTTTTAAACCTCTTAAGAATGTATGGAATGAGAGATCCCCCAGTCTTCATTCCTGCTCCAGTGGAACGTTATCGCCAGATTCTTCTTCCGGCTCTTCAACTGTGCCAAGTGATCCTCACATCCAGCATGGCACAACACCTGCAAGCAGCAGGACAGGTAAGTTCCAAAAGATGCTAGAGTATCACTGCTACTGCTCATTCAAAGAAATTGTGTGTCCTTTTGCTTTGAAAGTAAGCTTTTTTAAATTCTCCAAAAGTAAAAAGCATTGCTTCCTCTCTGCTCACTGCTAAATTTTGAGTCATTCATATTTTCCCTTTTCTTCTTGTGGTACAGGTTTTGCAGTTTCTAATTTCCCATTCAGATACTATCCAGGCAATCCTGAGGTGTCAAGATGTTAGTGTTGGATCTCTCCAGGAGCTGGCCTCCCTGACAGGAATAATCAGCAAGGCAGCTTTGCCTGGTAGGAACTGCAGTTTTGAAGTCTCTTAGCCCCATCTGCATGACTCTCAGACTTTGTTTTCTATAAAGAATTAGTAAGACATATAAGGGAATATCTACTACAGTACAGAATTTTCTTGATATGTAGAGCTCTGGGAAAAATAAAGAAATGTTAAATAATTGTTCTTGAAGTAAGTATGGTGGATTTGCAGTGGACATAGTGCCCTTATCAATATGCATTTGACTTCCTATTTTCTTTTCATTATGCTACCTGACAGTAACTACTTTTTGTCTTTGACATGACTTGCAAATAGTAGTGTTCAAACTGCATGTGGTATCTTCAAAAAGAATTTTCATTCAGCAAATTCTATGACTGAGGAAATGAAGACAGAAAATTGTTCGCATACCCATTTCTTTGTTAACATCTTCTCCACTTTTATTTATTTAAAAAAGAAAGCTTCCACGGAGAAGCACTGTGGATTAGCATACTGACACTTCTCTTGGGTGACTTATCTTCACAGAGGACTGATAATTATTGTGATGGATATAGTGATTTCTTCTGCATGCTAGAAGACTTGCTTACCATTTCAAAATAACTTCTCTATTTTGATTTAATGGCTTTCTTTGTTCAGGGGAGATGTCTGACTACAGTAGAAAGGAGTGCAGAGCTGTAGGTTGACCCAAATGTTTCTTTGCTTACAGTATACTGAGCTTTGCACAACAGCTGCAAATTTCAAGCTAACCTCCCTTCCTCCCCTGCCCTGCCTTTTAATTACTTAGCAGAACAGTAAGCTACATGCTCTCATGCATCTTCTAGTAGCTGCATTCATATCTGAATGTTTTCCTCAAACAATGTGCAAAATATAAGTTGTATATTTGGCTGAAATTTTTCTGATCAATGCTTGTATTTAAATGTATATACTGCATAAATCTGTTTTCTTTTGAAAAAACCCAGTTAATTTAATGGCTGGATGTTTTATCAGGAGTGCTAAGTGAGCTGGACATTGATGTTAATGAAGGGACGCAGATGGAGCTACAAGGACATATAGGCCGATTTCAGGTAATAAAGTTGTTTATTTAACACTCGTCCTTTTAGAATTGTGTATGTAGATGAGTATCTTCCTGGTTTTTTACTCTGACTAGTAGGAGTTACGAAAGGGATGTTTTCCACCGTTAAGAAGAATGTGTGGTGGTTTGGGTGGTGGGGTTTTTTTGGCGGGTTTTGGTTTTTTTTTTTTTTTTTTTTTTTTTTAATAGATT